>WSTH01001489.1:0-12252 GCA_019616345.1 Ceratobasidium sp. 395
TGGCCTATCAGCTCGCGGAATTCTCTCTGCCATTTCGACATGCTTTGTCTGGGATTCTCCAGCAAAACCCTGATGTGCATGCCCGCAACCTGCCGACCCAGTTCGAAAACTTGATTGTGAGACCGTTACAAGAGGTCGAGAACTCCATTCCCACTGGCCTCGTGATTGTGATTGATGCACTTGACGAATGCGATAGCAACGATGGCGTCTCTCGGATGCTGGAAATCCTACTCTCTCGCGCCGTAGAACTACCAATCCGATTCTTCGTGACTAGCCGACCAGAGCCCGAGATATACGATCGGATGTTGAGCAGAAAGGGCTCGAGAACGCGCTTCGAGCTACATCTTCATGAACTTGAGAGGTCAATAGTGCAGGAGGACATCAAGACGTACTTGAGGGCTAATCTTATGCCCGCCAATCTGCCGAGATCTGATATCGATTGCCTTGCCGAACACTCCGGTACCCTCTTTATTCATGCCGCTACGGCTGTACGATATATCCTTGGCGATAACGGCCTAAGAAGTGTCAAGCGACTCCAGATGATACTGGATACCTCCAACTCATCAAGCAACGTTCACAAGCATATCGATGCTCTCTATACGGCAATATTGCGAGGAGCGTTCGACGATGCCAACCTCGACGAGCGGGATAAACAGGAGATGAGGCTAGTGCTGCATACGGTTATCTGCGCACAGGAGCCGCTTACTGCGGGTCTTATAGCGAGCCTGCTGGATTTAGATGGGCTTGATGCCGTACACGTCGCGCTGCGACACATGCTCTCGGTTCTCTACTTTCAAGGGACAAATGGGCGAATAACTGCGCTTCACCAATCCTTCCCTGACTACATCCTTGATTCAAATCGCTCACTTGACTATCACTGTGACGCAAAGGAGCACAATAAAATGATGGCGCAGCGATGCTTTGATCTCATGAAAGTGCCTAATCCACCGTTCAATATCTGCAATCTTGAGTCTTCTTTCCTGCTCGATAGAGAAGTGCCAAAGTTAGACGATCAGATTGAGGAAGCTATTGCTGATGAGTTGTTCTATGCTTGTCGATACTGGGGAGCGTATCTTCTTACCGTTGAAGCGACTGAAAACTTTGTAGATGAGCTACATATTTGGGCCCGTGAACGCTTTTTGCTATGGTTGGAGATAATGAATCTCAAACGGTGCCTGTCTGCTGGAACCGGGATGCTTTCCCGGATAGAATCGTGGTTGAAGGTTGGTGTGATACTATGTATAAACGCTAAGAAGCTTATATACAGTAGCGTGATGGCCATGCAAAGGATACATGGGCGCTCATACAGGACGCATATATGTTTGCGGTCGCCTTTAGGTCAAGCCCAATGTCAGACAGCACACCCCATATATATTTATCGGCACTAGCTTTTTGGCCCCCTCAAAAGCCGATAGCACAAATCTACTGGCCGAAGATGCGAGGCCTTTTGGGGGTCACGAGGGGACAGAAATCGAAACAACAGCCTGAAGCACTCGCTATTTGTAGAGCTCCAAGGAGTATAACCTGCATTACGGTGTCTCCGAATGGAACAGCAGTCGCCTCTGGTTGTAAAGATAATGCAATCCATATCTGGGATGTACACACTGGTCAAACAACAGGCAGGGCTTTCATTGGTCACTCTGGTGCCATCTTCTCAATTGCCTATTCACCTGATGGTGGGCGGATTGTCTCTGGCTCAAAGGATGGAACTATCTGTATCTGGGACGTACAAACCCGAACGATGATAGGCCGCCCTTTTGAGGGTCACTGGGATACTATTTCGTCGGTCGCATATTCACCTGATGGCGCATACATACTATCTAGTTCTTATGATCATACTATCCGTCTCTGGGACGTTGACACAGGACGCATAGTCACCGAGCTACTCGGAGATCACTACGATCGCGTGAACTCGGTGGCATACGCATCCGACGGAGCCCTCTTTGCTTCAGCCTCCAGTGACGGCACTGTCTGTGTATGGGATGCGCAGGCCATGACAATGATGGGTCAACCGCTTGCCGGCCACACCAGCCCGGTCAATTCGGTCGCTTTTTCTCCTGACAGTGCGCGTATCATATCGGGTTCATCAGACCGGACAATCCGCATCTGGGACGCACGCACGGGAAGACAGGTGGGAAAACCACTTCGAGGCCATACCGATAGAGTTTGTTCGGTTGCATACGCGCCCACCGCCAACTATATTATCTCCGGCTCTTTGGACCGTACCATGCGTATATGGGATTTACAAACCAGGGAGAGTCAAGTCATAGACGTCTCCGACGAATCTTCTTGCCTCTCGTGTTCGGTCGCCTTTGCTCTCGAAGGTACACGTATCATCTGTTCAGCGAGTGAAATCCTCTCTATTTGGGATGTGCGCGCTAGCTCCACTAACACCACCTCATCCTGGTTCACCGACGTTGCTAGCGAATGCGGTTTTTATACGCTCTTAGCTATGAAACACCTACAGAGATGGGTCAATCCTTTCTCGCCTGGCTGTGATAGCGACGGAATTACCTCGGTTGCGTACTCTCACGACAGTAAATTTATTGTTTCTGGCTCTAAAGATCACTCCATTCGTATTTGGGACTCCCAGAGCGGGAATATGGCTGGAAAACCGCTAAGAGGACATTCTGATGTTGTCAAGGCAGTTGCTTGCGCGCCTAACGGCTCACAAATAGCTTCAGGCTCTCTGGACACAACTCTTCGCATTTGGGACCTGCATACTGGAAAGGCAATAACGCGGCCACTCAAGGGTCATACTAGGCCCGTGCTGTCACTGGCATACTCGCCCGAAGGTGCACGTATTGCTTCCGGGTCCGACGATAACACCGTTCTCATTTGGGACGTATATACCGGGCAAGCGGTGTGTGAGCCTCTGAAGGGTCATAAGGACAGCGTCAACTCGGTCGCATTCACTGCCGATGGTCGGTTTATTGTATCTGGCTCTGAAGACTCTTCCGTTCGTATTTGGGATGCGCATAATGGCCAGCCCGTGGGCAAACCTCTCCGAGACTCCGGTGGCTCTGTTTTTTCAGTTGCGTGTGCGCGCGATTGTATGCGTATCGTCTCAGGTTCCTCAGAGGTTATCCGTACTTGGAATATGCGGAGTGGCCAATTGATAAATAGAGGATTTGGTCACAAATACCAAGTTCTCACAGTTCTGTGGACATATGACAGTGCACGAATTGTCTCTGGCTCAAACGAGGGTGCTATCTTCATTTGGGATGCCAGCACACTAGACATCATCAGCAAGCTTGTGACCCCCAGTCGCCACTTCACCTGTAGGCCTGAAATTCACTCGATCTCTCTATCGCCTACGGGTGAACGAATTGCTTCAGGCTGTAGCGAATCCACCATTCATGTTTGGGAGCCATTCAGAATGCAAAAGGTGGACGCATCATCTGGCACAAACACCGCCGGTAACCGATTGAACTACTCGCGCGAGAACGAGGGCGTCATGGAATCTTCAGATAACCACAGCCTGGATCCAGAGGTATCAGTGAGTGATGGATGGGCCGTCGTCGATATTGATCATGAGCTTCACCGTCATCCATTCAACTACTGGGACTTTGATCAAGACGGTTGGGTAGTCGTGTCTGGTACGTCCGACCGCCTCGTATGGATTCCCGAAGAAATCAGGACCACAATTCAGCCATCGCAAATTGTCACGATGATTCCTCAAGGGAGGTGGCTTAAATTAGACTTTAGTCTAGTTTTGGTCGGCAACCAATGGAGCTTGTGCTACCAGCCTACTTAGGTAACGACAATCAAAACGAACCTAGTTAGTCCTCAGGTTTTTATGTTATTATGAGCGGACTCAATGATATTGCATAGCTTTTATAGGAGTAGTTACCAACTGGTATGACTTATCCTTCAGATGTACACTTGACGTGAACGAACCCATACCCCTAGCGTCTAATTTGAATACAGTAACGGAAACCAATATGTAAGCCCCGTTTCAGTGGGGTTCTGGTATCATGTATTCCCTTGTCGTGCAATATCTAAGTCAATTTCCGATTTTCACTCAACACTCTTCGAGTATACACGCATACATCTAGTCATTTACCAGCTGCTGAGCTGACGGAGACTTCCACAAAAGTTTCGCCATGGTGTTCTAGTCTAATCGGTTAGCATCGTTCTTTTGGAGTTGATAATTCATTTTTGAATTAAGGCATGGCCTTATTATATGTATCGACACCAAGGACAGAAAAGAGACTAAGCTAAGAGAGAGAGAAGGAAAAAGGAAGAAGAGAGCCCAGAGCTAGGAATAACTACTACAAAACACAGCTCAAATCTCGAGTCGATAGAAGAGATGCTATACTAAATATCCATAAGTCTATCTAGGGTAGTCATAAATACAACTGGTACTACTTGTTGAGGAGTGGCTCCAGGGTCTGTTTGCTCTCGCTTTCTCGCCCCTATCGGCCGCGCTCTGACCGCTCTTCTCACCCCTATTACTCACGCATAAAGGTGCTCGCTCGCGCTTTCTGCCCGCTCAGTCGACTCCGTTCACTGAGCCGGTACGTTCCGTTTCTCTCATCGTGTGTTTCTTATCGTACGTATCTCACACACTCGTTTAGTTCGCTCGCTCTGTGTTTTATTTAGGTGGATACATCATGATATTGTGTTGACTCCGTTCACTGAGCCGTTCGTTCGCTCTGTGTTTTGTTTAGACAACTCACCACGAGTTCCGACAGCTCACTACACTACTTATGTAACGATTGAACGGAGAAGAGAAAGCGGCCTGGTTTAAAAAAGAGATAAGAAAGACTCAAAAAATCACTGCCCTTGGAGGCGAGGATGTCTTGCCGGAGCCGCGCATATATTGGATATCGAAGGATCAAGCGCGTCCCCGCAGCTCTCACAAACCGGCGAGTCTACAGCGCAAACCGTGGAGATCCGTCAGTATCAACGAATAAATCAGGCTCCTGTGTTCCGTTTGCTGTGAATATTTCATCCAAGACCGTCAGACGCCATCCTTTCTCCTCACACCCTGACGAGCCGGTTATATAACCAGTGCAAAAAGCAAGCGAACCCCGCCGCACGCAACTCGCGCGTCGATGACCGTGAAAATACACGCATTGCCGTTGTGTTCTTCCATTCCTTCCGCATAGCCACCGATCCGCCCGAAAGCTTCTACAGTCAAACAGATTGACGTGGAACGGTTGATTGGCAGTGCGTTGAACGTGTATCAAACTTCTATTGAATCACGAGGCGCACGCAACTCGTGGTCGTAGGAAGAATGGAAGGCTTCTAGTCATCGCACTGAGTGGCTACACTGGATATCCAAAGTGTCGGAGCGTCCAGCTATCGTAAGGCTAGTACGAGATGAACGTTTGTTAGTAGGGAGTGATCTCTTGAATCACGAGTATACTGGCAGCACGAGTGAGCGTGGATATTCGGTCTCGTAAATCGGAAATTAAAGCTAAATGTCTTGTCGCCAGTTTTGCGGGCCTTGGGAGAAGCGGCCTCGCATCAACACTCCCGGTGTCGGTTGTCCACTCTAATCACGAGTCTCCAAATCAAGCCTCAACGTGAGCCCGATCTGGCAAAACATCTTTGATCGAGGGACAAAAAATATAATGAATCAATCGGCATCAAATACGATAAACACAAAACCCTTGATTGCCTTGCCATTGGAACGCAAACTACGTAAACGCGATACATAGACCCAAAATTGATACGATATCCCCTATCTATGCACTAACGCACCAATATACCAATCTCACACCAATCTCCTAACCAACCCGCCCCTTCTCAGCATCCGCCTCAATCTGCTGCAACGCAGCCTGAATAGCTTCCACCGCCTGCATCGTCTCCACCGCAACCTCGGACGATTCAAACCCGCCTCCATCTCCTTCTGCTCCTCTCACACTTCCTCCCAAACCATGCAACTGCGGATCGATAACAAGCTGCCCGCTCGCCTCTACTTCCACCCCTACTCCTCCGAGTCCAAGTCCCCCATCCCCAACTCCATCCCCCATCCCAAGTCCTACATCTCCCCCCACAATTTCAGCCAACCCAACTAAATCATCCATCCTCGCACGCTTCGGCGACGAATCCAAATCTTCGCCGTCATCTGAATCTTGATCTGGATCTGGATCTTCGTCGTCCGAGGCGTACATGTCTACTGTGTTTGGGAGTAGAGATTTACGTTTCCGTGTGCTCTGACGGCGGGGTTGGAGGAGTGGGTCGGATGTGGAGGAGTCGAATTCGGATTTGGAGTTTGATCGAGTGGGTCGTTTGATTCGACTATTTGGTATACGGGTCAATAACTCAATCTCGATCAAAGGCAAAAGACAACAGCGAAAAAGAGAAAAAAGTAATGAAGGGAAGGGAACGAAGAAGAAAGGCAACGCTCACCCAGGCTGAGTCTGCCTAACCAAATGCGTCCTCTCATTCCTCTCATGCCTCATCAACGCGTCCTTTCGATCAAACGCAGCCTCACACCCCACCCGCGTACACCTAAACGGTCGTCCCTCGGCCGCACCCTTCACATGTGTCCTCCTATGCCTCTCACAATCGCTTTTCCTATCAAACGCAGCTGTGCACCCCGGTTGACCGCATGCGAATTGGCGCCCTGAAGATGTGAGAGTCGTTAACGGTGAAGAAGGGGATTTGGGGTTTAGGTAGTGCGAGTGCGGGTGTGTAGATGTGCTCGGTGTAGTAGATGCAGTGGTAGGAGAAGGGTTGTTGGGGTTAGGGACAGAGGACGAAGGAGGTGGTGCGTACACCCCGCCGAACCCGCCTGGGTTTTGGTAGTGCGGGCTAGCCGCTGCGGCTGGGTTTATCGGAGGCGGGTCTGGTCTGCGTGCGCGTGGTTTGGGTGTAGTGGATGTTGGAGTTTGAGTTGGGTAGTGCGCGTTGTTGTTTGTGTTGGTAGTCACTATTGTTGGTTTCTGGAGTGCTGGTTGGGTTGCCGTGGTTGAGACGTCGGGCCAAGTAGAGCTATGCTGAGGCGGGAGATGGGGATGGGGAGGCGGGGCCATGTACATCGGGATCACCGCGCCGGGTGGGTTGAAGATCGGACCTGGGAACGGACCCCATCCGGGTAACTGTTGCCGTATGAGAATGAGTTATGCCCGAGTATATATATTGAGTGTAGGGGAATGGGAAACTTAACTGGAGGGAGAGATGGGAGGATCGAGTAGTATCCCGGGTTGGGTTGTTTGGGCGGCGATGGTGGTGCATTCTGGTTCTGATTTGGATTGGTGGTGGGTGACTTGGAGAGGTTCGCGGGAGAGGCTGTAGCCGGCGTCGTCGTCGAGTTCTATTAAGAGTATTAGTGATCAGTATACATGTTTGGATCCCGCCACTTGTCTCAACACAAGCACCGTGCGCCACTCGACTTGCCGCACGCCTCGGAAAAATCGACAAGCGACAACAAATGCTTGCGCCTCCTTCCATCCCCCAACAACAAAACTCCCTTTTCAAATAATTACAACACCACGATAACTCACGTTGTTCGACGCCAAAGCAGGATCGATCGCAAACGGCGCACCGCTCATCGTGGACGATGCAAAAAACCAAAACCCAAGCAAGAGGGCGTATGACTAATGATCAGCTAACACTTGGTCCGTGCGTCCCGGTCGCGCGGATAAGTCGGACGTCATGATTGGTTATTGTACAGCCACTGGCGGTTGACCGGGGAAGAAAACGTTTGATGGAGTAGATCGCCCAAACGGGCAAGTGCGCCCATCGTGTGATTTGATATTTTTTTGTGCATGGGCGGTTGTTGCGGGGAGAGAGGCCGATACGGTACGGCGGGCGCGATGAGCTTGGGCGTTCGAGTCGGGTTGTCATGTAACCGGAGCGGTGAATGTTTCAGCCGCTCAACTCGCTTCAGTGGGCCCGGCACAAAAAACCACGAGCGGAGTTTCCCCTCGCTTGGTCCATCCGCATATACCCCGACCGGACAATCCCAGATCGACCACACTTCCACGAGTACCTCTTGGTCCCGCTCATCGTGACCCCCGTATTCGCACTTTTCCGCAACCAACCAGCGTGACCTCGGTCATGGGCCCTCGACCGACAATGCTCTTCCGCGCTATGGACAAAAAGGCAAATTAAAGATCGACGCCACACCATGCGGGCGATTAACGTTTTAGAGTGGGTTTTTCGGTGCGCCACCCAAGGGGGAAATTTATCGGAGTTTTTCTGGTTTTGGGTGGTGACGACAATGGGTAACTGCGGATGAGATAAGGGGTACGTTACGGGACGAATGAACGAGTGTATGCGCCGCGCCAGGCCCGGACACGCTTACCCCTGACCCAGGGGCGCTCGATAACCCGTCCCGCCCGTGATGCCCGAGCCAGTTCAACCCACAATCAATCACCCCTTTGACTTTATAAATCCTTTTTACTTTTTTAATTCACAATCTCGGGCACCAGCCCAGTATGGTCCTCTTCCTTTTGAACAATCTCGGCCCCCATCCGGTGGAGATAACACGCAACACAGCCTCGGCCATCGGCGAACCGCCGAGACGCCGATGGGGAGATGCAATTTTAATATCACTGAAACCACAAAAGCTGCGTCAGGTCGGTGATCGCGAGGACCCCGGAATTGGTCCTGGCTATAAAACACCGCTGCTGATCGGGCTGGGAGTATTCCTTCCCTCTCCCCTCCCCATCTTTCTTGTTTCCAGCGCTTATGGGTCCTGGGGACGACCTCGCCCTTGGTTCGAGGCCTTTGCATCGGGGAAGTGGGTGTCATGAGTGTCGGAGGCGTAAACTGGTAAGGTCTCGTTCGTTATCATAATTAAATATAACGATTTTTAACTTGTGATAAATTAGAAATGCAGCGGGACAAAACCGACGTGCGACCGGTGCGTCCGCTCAGGTACCCAATGCGTCTACGATCCAGTCGAAAAGAGCAAAGTCGCACTGTTGAGAGACGAAGTCCTTATGCTGCGTCAAAAAGTCAAAACGCTCGAAGCGCAAGTGATGTCTCCTCCCCCTCTGTCGACTTCGTCCCCGGCCAACACGGCAAGCCGCCCGGGCTCACACGAGCCCACTCCTCGTCTCGTCCCTACGCCCCCTGGCTCGCATGTTCTCTCGACTACGCCCCCTCGTGTACCGGCTCGTCTCGTCCCGACGCCTCCCGCAATGTGGCGTGCGCCCCTGTCAAAAGAAGATCAAGTCGAGCTGTGAGAGTCTATTTTCTTTTATTATTTCACATGTCTGTCTGGTCCTGACAGTTGTCCATGATTGTTGCGTCATGATGCGGGGGAATTTAGCATGGACAGGTTTATTGCGGTTCAGCATATCGCGAACGAGTATGTTTCTTTCTCGCGCGAAGGTACGTTCAGTTCTCTCCATCTCTGGAAAAGCTAGTTTTACAATGGATGGAAAGGAACAGGCCAACAACAAGACCTCCAAGCGTCCAAAACATCCGCATACCTCCTCGCCTCTCATTTCTCACCCATCCCATCCCCGTCCATCCCAACCTCACTCTCGCTCCCGCCAACTCAAACCCTACTCGACTGGTCCAGACTCTCGATCGACGAATCTATCCGTCTGGCGGGACAAACACAGCCTACGCATTCTGCTCCGTTGGTCCTAGATGCGATCCACGCGTCGAGCTTGTTGGCGTGTTGGATGATGGTGAATGCGAGGTTGATGGAGTGTCAGCAGGCGTTGTTTTCGGCTGCCAAGTTGGGTGAGTGCTAGTGGTGTTTTGCTGTTGTGGAATGTTCGTTCTTCTGTTGGGTGCGGGCGGAATGTTCTTCTTTGGATGGGCAAGGGGAAGGGGTAGGACGAAGGGGAGATTTGGCGTGAGGAGGGGAAGAGCGGGGGGTAGAGTGTGTTTCTTTTTTTGAGGTGTGGGGCAGAGGCGGTTGCGTCATGGATTGTGGGGTTTGGGTAAACCTTGACGCTCCTACTCGTGAATCTCCTGTCTTCCCCCACATTCCCCCAGCTTCCCCCTCTACTCCTTCTCCTATCCACTCTAAAATAACTTCTGGCCGATTCCCATAATCTAATTCATCACTCTAACACCTTCAATATCCAGCAATTCTCTCAGGTCTACACAAAATCCGGTCTCTCACCCTCCCACTCGACTCCAAAACGCCACCGTTGACCGAAGATGCCCCACCCTCGATGGTCGCTCGCCCTACAAGTTCTACGGACGTGAAATACCGAGTCGGAATCTTCTGGCAGTTGTTGTGTCTGGGTGAGTCGGATTGGGGACATGTTAGGGTTTGACGCTCATGGACTTGTTTTCACTTTGGAATCTTCTATTTCTTGGTTGCTCATCGGTGGTAAACTGTGCTCTGTTTATCCTATTCGGCTGTTGGTGCCTTTGATCATCATATTCGGCCTTCGGCAACTGGTGTCCATTGCACTCGGCACACTTCCTGCTCATCCTTTCGACTAAACGATTTTTGAAATCACTCTGGTTTATTTCGTGACTCGTGCGTTCTGACGCTTATCGTTACTTTGATTGCTCGTTTCTTGGTTGCTTGGGGTTGCTGAACGGGGGTTCTGACGCTGGGTGACTCGGCTCGGCTCGACTCGACATGGCTGTTCTTGTTCTTGGGGACTTTTTACCGCTCGTGCTGCGACTTCATCGCCCACATTGTTTCTTACGACATTACCGCCCACTTACTATTCTGGACGACTTTACCGCCTCGCCGTTCTTGCTGCGGTCTTTCATCTCTTGGCCTTGATCTTACCGCTCACATGTGGGGATCTCACTTCTGCTCGATGGGGATTCGGTATCCCCGCATCTGATACGACCAACTTCTGCTGCGAAAACCCACCACGGACTAACACCGCCTCTATTACGGGACTTGACGCGAATCTGGTATAACCGTTCGCCGGCTATAGACTATACGGCGGCAATCATCATGGGTGACGTCTCGGTCTCTCTGCCCTGGGAAGACTGCCCGAGTGAAGTCCAGGTGGAAACGGTGTGGCCGATGTTTGAAGTCAATTGTTCACCAACCAAGGTACGTCATGTGTGTTCCTTGCTGTTCATCTTTTTTCCTCCTCGGGTTACTCCAACCACCGTCCGTCCCTTGTTCCTTTGGATTCCTGATGCGCCTCATCCTTCTTGGACTCCTTTAAACCCTCAATCTTCCCGCCGTCCCTCGTTCTTTCCCCTCTCCAACGGTGTTCTACACCCGTTTCCAATTCTATCCACGTTCAACTCTTCGTCTGTGCTGTGCTGTGCACAAAAACCGAATCTGATCGCACGTTGATCGGGCAGGCAGGACCAGGGTCGATCGCCTCGTTGTTTAGATCCGAACGAACCCGAGCGCCCAGTCCCAAACCCGTGGGCCCGATCGACGCAGGTGCTTTGCGCGCCCAAGCCATCGTCCTACTCGAACGAGCCGTGCGCGTGAGTGCGCTCTGGCGTCGCAACCGGTCGCGCTCGCCCAGTCCCGCTTCGCCTCGTTCGCCTACGACTGCTACGACGACGACTACTACCTCGGCTCGTTCGAATTCTCCGTCCGACGAGGCTATTCGCAAGGCGATCCAAGAGACCGATTGGGCGATTTCGAGCGTGTTGGAGCAGATCCCGCTTGGTGCTGGCAAGACGGCTTGTTTGCTGCCTCATACGCTACTCCTATGTGCTCGGGTGAGGTTGCATGAGACGCGTGCCGAGGAAGGGGATCGGGTTTCGCAGATGATATGGGTTCAGAGTGCGGTGGCGATTGTGAGATTGTTGGATGGGGTTGAAGGTGCTGACGTCAAGTGGCCGGATTTGTTGCTTGCTGTGAGTCTCTCGTTCGATCTTGACTTGACGGGCGATGCTGACATGGAAGGGGGAAGTATTCGTGGCTGGCGTCGCATATGGTTTTGTTGCACGAACACACCTACGTGCCGTACCGTCCCGACTCGGAGCACGCGATCAAGATTCGTGCGGATTTGGACAAGTTGAAGAAACTTTTGGACGGGTTGAGTGCGCGTATGCCGATTGTCGGTACGTTCCTCTGTCCTTCCATCCCTCGACGTCAAGTGATAATCTCCACCGACAGCGACGATGTACAAAACCGCCGTCGATCAGTTCCATGCTCAACGCAAGCTCTCGAACGACGTAAAGATGGAAGAAGACGAGCTCGCCGGGGACCACGATTGACGGTGACGCGCCCTTTTACTTTTCGATTTTAGTCTATACCCCTGCTCAACGGCTTCGCGTTTCTTTTCTCCGTTTTAATTTTCTCTCCCTTCGCCGTTGGTTGGGCCGTTCCTTTACGTTATCCTTATACTCGTGCCGACGGGATTATATGTTGAATGTTCGTCCTTTTTT
>WSTH01001490.1:0-12252 GCA_019616345.1 Ceratobasidium sp. 395
CAGTCGAGTATTGGCTGAAACGCACTAGGATGAGATTCGTTGGTTGATAAAGTACGGAAATGAAACAAGTACGGCTGGGCAATGCCTCCTCCAAACCCTGTACTGTCGGGTTGTTGTAGAGGCGGCTCGTGAAGAACGAGTTCTATCAACGGTCCAGTATATTCGAGCAACACAAGGAGATCACAGGCCGGCTCGACAGAGTAACCCCTGATGTTCAGCCCCTTTTGGGTTAACCGCCATTGGTTGAGCTCGGTCCCGGTATTTAGTGAAGGTAGCTGTACAACATCCAGTTGCAGATCGGTGTGCGCATTGGGGGATATCAAGGACCAGTGTGTGATGATTCCGTCTGTAAGTAATGGCCTGCCGTGGCCTCCTGAAGGTGGATATATTGAATTAAAACCGCCGTTGTTAGTGCCCGTTAGGATCGTGTCGATACTGCTAACGCTACGGTTCCAACGCCTCAGACGATGAAGATGCAACGTATCACATTTTTCTTTAAGAGAAATATCCGTTCGTGGATTGCGAGATTCAATGTATCCAGACAGACCGAGTTCAACCATAAACTGAAGGCTAAGAGAGGAACGCACGATATTGTCGAAGCGTTTGCAAACCTTGAATGAGGTTAGATGAGTTGGAGAGAGACATCTCAAAAAGACATACCAGCTGGCAGATATGGACTTCATGTGCCGCCAAGTGCAAAAATATCATCGTCACCGACTCGTCTGTCAAATCAGTGAGCTTCAATGGCATAGTGTGGGAGATATCCTAGCCGGATTCAGTGAATTTATGTTCAGCACAGCTGCGGTAGAGGGAGGTTTAGTCGAGCATAGTCTGCGACTACTGTGGATGGCTTGATATAGGCTAGCCACAGGCGCACCACAGTATGTGCATACCCCTGGCACCGATACAAGTCAATCGGTCCGAATCCATTAGATAACCATGTACCGCAACGCTTGTTAAGACTCTTGATCGAGACCTAGGCTCGGATGTCGGGCAAGTTGCCTTTTAAATCCAGCGAAGAGTGTGTCATATCGGGACCAGTAAGCATCACAACAGCACCGTAGGAGAATCCGTCCTTAGAGGCCCCACATAGCATAGGGATACTGCAATTGTACACTGGGCACCAAAGCAAAGCACCGTAGCCCTAGGAGAGCACGAGATGGTGGCTGTTGAGGTACAATGACCTGGTGACAAACAAGAGCAAACATGCCGCCAGGTAGCGCCCTTAACTTGCTGGTCGGAACTCATCAGAGCGGTCGGCACTTGTGCCGAAAAGTCACCAGCAGGGCCAGTTTTATCATTTTCTACCTAAGAGAAAATTTTCTATCGAATATATTGTTATATCATGTCACAACTCACAACTCGTATCTCGCATCTCGTATCGGCTTCATACGATTTGAAATCAGTTCTCGGCTATATGCAACAGTTCTTCGTCCTAGAACGTAAACGACACGATTTTAACCGCCTGCCGCGAAAACTGGCCGCCCTAGAAAAGTTAGTTGCATAAGTATAAACGACACACGTCCACTAAGCTCATTGACATCCCGCACCTCTACTACAACGACTAAGACCAAGTGTCATCCGCATTTAGTATGTGCAACGCTAAAAGCATGCGACAACCGACTCACTATGCTCGTCGTCTATCATAACCCCCTTGCGCGGGGACCGCCTAAATACACTCTTGAAATGCTCGTGGTTGAACTGCGACCACGCATACGGCGCAACTCCCTTGTCGGCCTCACCTTCGACCAACCACCTCCACCAGCTATGGGCTACAAGAGGTGCAACGGGCGACATGTGGTCAGTAGTCGCAGGCTGATGGATCCACCCTCCCGACCCGCCCTCGTGCTCTGAATGATCGCCCCCATTCGCGTTGCGCTCCACCTGTCTCACGAATGCTAGGTTAAAATCCAGTAACAAAACATCGACCCCGAAATCCCTTCTCGGCGCAGACCAGACGTCTGGGTCAACTGCGAGTGTCTGTTCGTGCCGTGAAGCATACCGTGTCAGTATGCACCGGGTACCCGTCGGCGCACGAATCGGGTTCTCGCAAAACTCATGTGTAAGATGAAGCCAACGAGTCTGCGACCCCCATTGGTCCCATTGTATGCGGCGCGGCAACTCTTCACTACAAGAGGATTGGACGGCGTCAAGGATGACATGAAGAGGGACGTAGCACGAGGTCTCCAAAACACCAGGTGCTTGTCCTTCTTCAGATGAGGGATGACATCTTACCCTCGATGTAATCTTTACCCGTAATATTTGGCTAGCCTGAGCGGGTGCAAAGATGCGAGGGGCGCTGGTTGCATACGCCGCTGGTTGTCCGGTCTGAGATCCTGGTGTAAATTGGCAGGAGCAAGTGATGGCAAGCCGAGAGGGGTCCACAGGTATAGCTGTCTCTCGTGGCCTTTGTGGCGGAGTAGGGACATGCCTCACTAGAGTAGGGGGTGGGAGGGGTACTGAACGAACGACAGGGAGCTCAAGTATCGTGACCCATGACAGTGTCGGGTTAAAAAAGTCGGACCAATCGATGCGATAAAGCTCTAGTATTCCCATAGGGCTGTCTTGGGAGTTGTATGCAAAAGTGGATCGAGGTATAGCTATTGTTTCGTTGGTTAAAATTTGAAGATCCCCCGGGTACGACTCGTCCCTCCGATCCTAGATAAACCGTTAAGCCCAACCTCGACAAAATTAGGGCAGACCCCTCACCAAAAATGCGCCAGTAACCCAGTTGTATATCAATAAGCCACAATTGCCCCGGCTTAGAACAGAGAAGATATTTGGGCGAGCAATGACAAGATCACCCAAGCACTCAATGATAAACCCGTTCTCAGACCTAGTTCGAAGCCCGCAATCAAACACCGACTGAAAAGCGCTAGGGTGAGGTTCGTTTGTTGACAGAGTGCGGAAATGGAACAAATATGGCCAATGGGTTCGGACATAACCTCCAGGCCCAGTACTATCCGGCTGCTGGGGAGGTTGCAGCTGAGGAACAACCTCGTGCGCATCAGTGGGCAGCTCAGTCTTGCATTCGAGCAACACGAGCAGGTCACAGGCTGGTTCCACTGCAGAACCTTGTATGTTCAAGCCCTTCTGCGTTAACCGCTACTGGTTCAACCCGGTCCCGATGTTTAGCGAAGGTAGCTGTATGACATCTAGTTGCAGATCGGTATATGCTCTCGGAGACATGAAGGACCAGTTCGTGACAAACCCGTCCCGAAGTGAGGGTCCTCGAGACCAATGAGGCGTATGATCCAAATGTGGTCGCCCTGGGCCAAAGCCTCTATTGGGAGTATCCATTAGGATCGTGTCGATACTGCTAACGCTACGATTCCAACGCCTCAAACGATGAAGCCGCAACAGATCACACTTCTCCTGGAGGGAAATATCTATCCGCGGGTTGCGAAACTCGACGTATCCAGAAAGAGCAAGTTCGATGATGAACTGAAGGCCAATAGAAGAACGAACGATATTGTTGAAACGCCGACAAACCTTGAACGAGGACGAGTAAGTTAAGGAGATGTATCTCAAAAAGACATACCAGTTGGCAGGTATGAACTTCGTGTGATGACAAGTACAAAAAGATCGCCACAACCAACTCGTCCGTCAAATCGGTGAGCTTTAATGGCATGGCGAGAGAATTTTCCTTGAAGAGTTTAATGGATTTATATTCAGCGAAGCGAGGAGGTTTGGTTAAGCATAGCCCACAACCACTATGGATGGCCTGATATAGGCTAGCTACAAGCGCACTACAGTGATATGTGCGTACCCCTGGCACCAATACAAGTCGATTGTTCCTGATCTATTAGATAAAAGTGTTCCACAACGCTCGCCGAGGTTTTTAACGGAGACCTAGGTTTGGTTGTCGGGCAGGTTTCCTCTTAAGTTTAGCCTAGCACGTCGCTAAACCACCTGATATCAACACCATAGGAGAAGTGGTTCCTAAGAACTTGTCATGGTCGTTGGGTGTAAATAGCACATCAACCCAAGAATAACAAATTTAAGCAAGCGGCGCCAAGTAGCGCGCTTGTCACTCAAGGCCCACTAAAGCAACTTACGCTTTAACAGATAAGTCGGAAAGCTACTAACATTTAGTTCATTTCTATTGTCTATAGATAAACAGTTGCCGACGTTGGATTCGCCATATTGCCTCCAGCAAGCGCTCGACAATACCCGCCCTTCGCAGAACTTGTTCGTGCTTCGGCATTGAAAAAGATATGCTGAAAGCTCACTACATAATATGCCACTCATCCCTATCTAGGGTAGAGGCGCTATATTAGCAGACATGGCTGGGACGTGCCCTCAACCTCTATAAAAATACTTAATTACAAGGTAAATACTACTATTTCAGTTGATGGGTTGCCCTGTGCCAAAACGGGAATATGGTAGCTAGCATCAGAATCAAGTACTTGACTAAGAGGACAATACCTTACCCTGATGGTTACAACTAGGGTGGGGTAAGCAGCAGAAAACTCGAACTAGAATTAGGTTAGACTTACTGTGTTCCGCGTCGAGCAATCGTCAGGAAAAACCCCGAAATCAAATTTACCGCCTCGGAGACAAACTGGGCTGCTAAACGTCTGTTTACCCGAGGGCAGTGCCCATTTCCCTCGCGTTTGCCTCGAGGATGTGTCAGTCTGCGCGTGTTTGCCCCTCCGGATCTTTTGTTATACCGACGGTGGTAAACCTGTCATCAGATGGTGAAAATGAGGGTAAATCGCACGGTAGGTGGCCAAAATGATGGCAAATTGTATACGTATCGGGGGTAAATGCTGGTAAATTATACATACTATCTTTGCCATTAGACTAGTGTTTTTTGCGCGAAAATCTTGGTCTTTTGTCTGTTTAACAGCTCACTACAAACCGCAGTCAACTACACAAGACATAGCAGTGAGACAAAAAAATAACAGTAGTTAGTTCGTATGTACATAGCTCGGAGTTACAAAAAGAATAAGGACAACCTGTAAAAAGGACGGGAATAAATGGCCACCCGTAATCATCCTATTAGAGAAGGAACGCGAATCCCTTGCCCAACGTACACCCGGACGCACATTCAAGCGTACCCTGCACGGGGCACAAGCAAAAGTCCTCGGCGCGCACACGCGGTCCAGATCATGAGCGCGATGAACGAAGAGATCAAAGCCGAGGACGAGGCCGCTGTGGCCGCGAGCGTGATCGTTGTCGGCGAGAACGAGAACGAGCCCGAGGACGTGCGTATGACCGATTCGTGGGTCGAGTTAAATAACAAGACCGCTGCCCCTTCTACTCCTGATTTGGTCGAGTCGAGTCAGAATATCGCGAGGGCGGGAGTGGACGAGATGGAGTGGAGCATGATCAATGAAGACGAGTGTCATGCTGCCGCCTAGTTTGATTCGACTTGATGCCATGTGGTTTTATGCGATTCTAAACTGGACCTCGTAGAGAGCGGGACGATGCGTGCTTCGGCGTACACGAGATGAGTACGTAGCAACCCACCTGGTCTATCCGCTGGCTCAACGTGTTAACGGGTATTGCCTACTGCGACGGCCTCCCGCGTATTTGAATCTAGACAGGCGGACCGGACTGTTCCCTGTTGAGCACGAGCGGCGTTCTACCCAGTGAGAGAGGCATGGGTGGCTGGGGTGGGTCGCGCTAGGAGAAGCCAGCGCTCGCTATTGGGGAGCGGTTTCGGCGCGCGGTCGGGTGGGAGTTGGGGAGCTGAACTTTGTGGCCGGCATAATGAGTGGCACCTTGGGACACCGAGAGGTACGTTTGGGGCAGATCCGGCCAAGCGCTCGTGTAGTCGACAGGACATGCAGCGGGGTGGGTGTCGTCTTTGGGTCGGTCGTTAGGCGTAGCATTGGCATGATTATTCGTGGTGGGTGAGACTTCGGGTGGGGGCGAAAGGTGTTTCTCGTGGGAACCAATGGCCGAGTTGATCGACAGGAACGGGACGAAGAAAAAACCTTGGCGTCGGGAATGAGTGAGTCGGGAAGCCAAAGTCTAAAAAAAAAACACAGAAAGACGCTCAGAGAACCTATCTGGCTGCGACTTGTAGACGATCTTCGTTGATGAGCCGGTAGTGGTCTGTAGCCAGAGATGTGCTTCCGCCGAATAGAAATTATGATCCGTGAGCGAGCGGTTACCAAGCGACCGTTTTCTCACTCGACCACCACCACCCTAACTACTCATAGAGACGACATGACACCCCACCCACCGCACATGCCTTGGACGACACTCGCTTAACACCCCGTTGCCGCATCCTGGAGCCACCACGCCTGTAACGTCGACTGACTGGGTTGTTTTGGTCGTCCGTTACTGGGTGCCCCAGTCCCACTCCTCGACACCTTAAACAGCAGCTAAAACAAGGTGCACTACATGACCACCACCCATGCCTGCGCGTAACTGCCGCTAACGTGTTTCTCCCCGTATCTTTCGTGTCCTGTCGTTCCCGCTTCGTCAAACACGCTGTAACCGCTCTCATTTGCTGTCTCGCCACCATTTTTAGGGCTTTTACTATCAAAGGACGCACGGACGTGAACGGCGAGTAACTAAGCTCCTGTTGAACCTGCCACTAATGTTCACGCCCTGCACGTTGCCCCACCAGTTCATGGCACAATCCGTTATCGGCACCGCGGTTACAGCCTGCTGTACCACCACGGGTGCCGTGCCCATTTAACGGGCTGTCAAATTCCGCCGCCGCCGCCGCTACCAACTACTTCCTCGAACACACAGTGAGCCAACATATATCATCACTTATACGGCACTAATGGATCATTCCACCCACTGCTCGTTGTGCGCTTGTCTCGGCACAATTTCACACGGCCCCTCCGCCTCCTGTCGCCTCGCCCCATCTCGTGACCTGTGAATCGCGCCTGGTGCACCCGTTTGCTTACCATCAACGTCCCCAAATTCCGCCGACCTCGAACATGTCCAAGCTACACCTTGCCCCACAGCGATGTGTCGTCTTGTCTTTTGTGCTCAAATGTGTAACACACTACTCGATGCAAATATAACTAAAGTATAACCCCGATACACCTTCATGGGGTATATCAAAGGCTATTGTCTCTGGTCACATACCTTTTGTGTACTCATAGCGCAATTTTACCCCTCAATGTGCAAATATCTTCCTTGGGAGGTAAAATTTACCACGCATATAGTACGTTTGCCCCTCGGGAGGTAAATTTGCATCTTGGGAGGTGAATTTGCCTACTGGATATCCAAATTTACCCCGGGAGAGGTAAATAAGGGGTGATGAACCCGATAAGGTGGTAAATTTGAAGTATAGGGGCTCAAATCACAGCCACTAAACCTATAAAAAAAGGTAAACCAGGTAAACAGGTAAATATCATCAAATTACGGTGAATTTGAACCCAGGGTTTTTCCTGACGATAACACGGATGATTCTTCTTCCAGAACGCGGTGTAGCTCCTCATTTTGAATGGAAGACCAGGCGTAAGGAGCAACTGCTTGCTCGGCATACGAGTCCGAAAGCCAGGTATGTGGTCCTACATTAGATTCAGTGGGAGTCACGTCATTGGCTTCAGCGGGCTGATATGTCCACCCTGTAGGTACAGTAGGCCAATCGGTTATCTTATGACTCGGCTGTAGCCTACAATGCTCTATACTCTTCAAAAAATGTGGGTTGAAATCAAGCATATAAAACCTTGTTTGATAGGAAGATCGAGTGCGCGAGAACAGCATACACCTAGAGCCTGCAAGCTGGTTTCTGGGCCGGTTCACAACTTCAAAAAGTGGTGCATGAATCCACCGTACCCTTGGGCTCCAGTACTGCCAGGATGTTGGTTTGATCGTCTGGTCAGGCGGAGGACCGAGCTTACAAGATTTCAAGGTTTCGTAGATGATGTCCACCGGGATATATAAATGAGCCATGGCAGAGTTCAAGTCAAGAGGCGTGCTTATTCCCCCTATATAAGGCAATATGATCCCCAACCCAAGTATCTGATTCGACTTGGCTGGCTCAAATATCCGAGGGAGTCCTCGAGTGTGCGCCGATACACTAGACGAATGAGATCCAAGGCCAGGTGTCAAATGGAAGTGAAAGGCAATGCTATCATTTGTCAGACCATGAAGCCCTGGTGAGGGCGCTGGGACGGAATGAATGACTGGGAGCTCAAGGGATGCAACAAGATCCATCGAAGGGCTGCCGACCCAATTAATGGAATAAATATCGAGATAACCCATTGGGCACTCTTGCGAGCCATATGTGAAGGTAGACCTAGTTGCAACTACAACCTCCTTAGAAACAACCAAAGGATATCCAACGAATGTTTTATCGCCCATATCCTGAAAATGCTTTGTAAATAATTCTGGCCTATCGAACAAAGTGGGTATGCTTACTAAGAGCGCGCCGGTAGTCCAATTATACATTAGTAGCCCCGTTTCGATTAGGTCGCTAGTATGACTGCACGGCGGATAAGCAACGACGATATCTCCGAGGCATTGAATCTTGAACCCCCAGGTGCCCGCTGTGCGTGGTCCGTAACCCAGATATCCCACAATGGCGTCAGGATGAGTACTATTTGTAGTCAATGTGCGAAAATGAATCCTGTATTTGTTGCCAGCGTGTTGATCGATTGTATCAGTAGCGCTGGAGGGGCTAAAGTTCGTATATTCCAGGAGGACAAGTAGATTACAGGCAGGTTCAATGTCGTAGTCGTATATGTATAAGCCATGCTCGATCAAACGCCATTGTGTGACAGTCGATTCTCCCGTATTCAGTGAAGGGAGTTGAGCAACATCAAGCTGCAGGGGCATATACGAACTCGGCGAAACAGAAGACCATTGAGTGAGAACACCATCTTTAAGTGAAAGGGACAAGGCAGATGTGAGCATGTTACTAGATTCCGTCGAGAAGCCGTCACTAAGCACTCCTAGTTTCAGCTTATCAACTCTCGTGACGAAGGGATTTCTACTTCGGGTGTTGTGAAGTCGCAAAAGTGAGCATTTTTCTTCGAATGAAAGATCGCTACGTGGGTTTGAGGCTTCCGTATACCCCGCATAGTCAAGTTCAATAAAGAATTGCAACATAGGGGACAAGTCCACAGCGTTGGCAAAACGACGACAAACCTAGTTGAGCGACGAATCGTGGGATGGACGGAGATCAGTTTCCTGAGGGTTTCATGCAATAAAATCCATTCACCAGTCTACAAATCTTGATGTTGGGTCCAGTCAAGTATGAGAATACGCAAATGATGAGCTCGTCTGGGAAGCTTGCAAAAATTGACAACATCGTTGATTCGAACAGGTTTGTGGCGGCTGAAGTGTATTGAATCAACCCAATAGTAAAATCCGGCGTCGGAGGGAGCGTTGAGAAGGTTGGAGTCGCGGTTGGAACCAACAGGATGACACGCGCTAATGCGAGCAATCATAGACTACTAACAATCACAAACTAATCAATTTGTAAGCCTGAACAAACAATTGCTGGTATCAGATTTGTTACATCGCTTCTAAGAGCTAAACAAAACTACTCCTTCGCAGAGCTCGTTCGTGCTTCGGCATAGGGAAAGATAGACTGAAATCTCACTACATGATATGCCACTCTTACTCCCTTATCTACAGCAGAGAGCACTATAGCAAATATGCCCAAGCTACACCTTCTCCCTTTGTAACAACCCGTAATCATAGAGTAAATGCTACTACTTCGGTTGGTGGATCACCCTGCACAAAACGACAATTAAGAGCTAACATCAGCACCAGCTGTCTGATATAGAAAATAATACCTCACCCCTACAATCACGACTAAGGCACAGGTAAGCGGCTGAAAATCCAAACCAGAATTGTGCTAAACTCACTATGTTCCGCATCAAGCAATATCATGCAATTGCCTTCGTGCATGGCGTGATACAGGTCTTGGTTTAGTATGGAGGACCAGGCGTAAGGAGCAACAGCTCGGTCGGCGTACGAGTCTGAAAGCCAAATATGTGATCCCACGTTAAATCTGGCGGGAGTCACGTCATTGGCTTCAGCGGGCTGATATATCCACCCTGTGGGTGCAGCAGACGGATCGGTTATCTTCTGACCTGACTGTAACCCGTGGTGTTTTATACTTTTCAAAAAGTGTGGGTTGAAATCGAGGACATAGAGCCTTGTTTGAGAGAAAGTGCGGGCACGCGAGAATAGCATACACCTAGAGCCAGGAAGCTGATTTCCGAGCTGGTTCGCGGCTTCAGAAAGAGGCCCATGGATCCACCGTGTCCTCGGGCCCCACCACTGCCAGGATATTGGTTCGATTGTCTGGTTGGATAAAGAACTCAACCTACAAGATTTCAAGGTTTCGTAAACTATATCCACCGGAATATACAAGTGACCCATGTCAGGGCTCAAGTCACGGGGAGTGTTTACTCTCCCTATCGGTAGTATGATTCGCAGCCCAAGTACTTGGTTTGACTTGGCTGGCTCAAATATCCGAGGGAGTCCCCTGGTATACGCCGACACGCTAGACGAATGAGATCCAATGCTAGCTGCCAAATGAAAGTGAAAAGCATTGCTGTCGTTGGTCAGACCATGGAATCCTGGTGTGGGTGCTGGGACCGAGTGAATGGTTGGGAGTTCAAGGGATGCAACAAGATCCATCGAAGGGCTGCCGACCCAATTGACGGAATAAATGTCGAGATAACCCATTGGGCACTCCTGCGAGCCATATGTGAAGGTGGACCTAGTTGCAACTACAACCTCCTTGGAGACAACCAAAAGATACCTAACAAACGCCCTGTTGCCCATGTCCTGAAATGCTTTATAGGCAATCCCGGCTATTCGAACGAAGCAAATATACTTACCAAAAGCGCACCAGTAGTCCAGTTGTACATTACTAGTCCCGTCTCGACTGGCTCGTTGGTATGGTTGCATGGAGGATAAGCAACGACGACATCTCCAAGGCATTGGATCGCGAACCGCCAGGTGCTCGCTGTACGTGATTCATAGGGTAGATATCCCGCGACGGCATCAGGATGCGCGCTGTTCGTGCTCAGCGTACGGAAATGAATCCTATATTTGCTAACGTCTTGATCTACTATATTGGTGGCGCCGGGGCTAAGGCTCACACGCTCCAGGAGGACAAGTAGATCGCAAGCAGGCTCGACATCGTACTCGCAGACGTGCAGGTTATGCTCCGTCATGCGCCATTGCGTGACGGCTGAGATTCCCGTATTCAGTGAAGGTAACTGTGCGACGTCGAGCTGTAGTGGCATATACGAGTGTGGAAGAACAGAAGACCATTGAGTGAGGATACCATCTTTAAGCGAGGGAGACAAGGCAGATGTGAGCATTTCATCCTCCGTCGAGAAGCCGCCGCCGAGCACCCCTAGTTTCAGCCTATCGACTTTCGTGAAGGTATGATTTCTAATCCTAGTGTTATGAAGTCGCAAAAGTGAGCATTTTTCTTCGAATGAAAGATCGCTACGTGGGTTTGAGGCTTCCGCATACCCCGCGTAATCAAGTTCAATAAAGAATTGCAACATGGGGGACAAGTCCACCACGTTGGCAAAGCGACGACAAACCTAATTGAACAACGCGTTATGCGGTAGATAAAGTTATTTCTCCGGGAACCTCATACAAGACAGTTCACTCACCGATCGAGAAAGCTTGATATTAGGTCCAGTCAAGTATGCGAATATGCAAACGACGAGTTCATCTGGAAGCCTTGCAAAAGTTGTCAACATTATTGATTTAAATAGCTGACGGCTGAGGTGTATTGAATGGACACGGTAGTATGGCTTTGTTAGATTTGGTGTCAAGGAAAGCGTTCGGGAGGTTGGGGGCACGGTTGGAACCAGGTGGGTAACACGGCTAAGATGTAGTAACAATAGACTAATGTTGACTAATAACAAACGCAAACCAATCAATTTGTAAGCGTCGATGCAAGAAAACCCTCGCCCTAATACGTATAGCATTTTTAGCACGCCAGATGTGCCCACATGCACCGCAGCTTGCGGAGAGGCAGGAGGGATACTCGGCCGCAACGCGTGCATACATAGGGTCACGTGTCCTACGCGCTTATTCGTGACACCCACGATGACCATCCTGCTGCATACTACCATCTACGTGCTCAACGACTGTCGCACCTGTCCCGATATCCCCTGTTGGGAAAGCGTTACGGCTGCGCTCATCAATGGGAGCCTTGACATCTATTGATGGGTTGGCCTTGAAGAAGCCGATAGGCTTGAACGTAACTCGGACGTGTTCAACTGGCATCCTGTGAGATAGTTAAGTATAGGGGCTACCAAATGGAGTCTTGAATAAACTTACACGGGC
>WSTH01001491.1:0-12226 GCA_019616345.1 Ceratobasidium sp. 395
GAAAGGAGCTGAAAGATGCTATATCCGAGAAAACTGAACAAAAGGTGGAGGTAGAAGGGAAAACGCTGCAATGCACCTTCTACGTAATGACCCTGGGTGATACGGATATCATCCTGGGAAAAGACTGGCTTGAGGAAGCCGAACCGATGATTGAATGGAAGGACCTGACGATCACTTACAAAGACACCTTAACAGGAAAAGCAGCAAAGGAAGCAAGTCCAATACCCGACGAATTTAGGGACTTTGAATACCTCTTTGGAGAGGAAGGTTTCAAAGAACTCCCCCCACACAGAGGGGAGTTTGACTGTGCCATTGACCTAAAAGAGGGAAAAGAGTTACCTAAACCAGCAAAAGTATACCCAATGACACCAGCAGAATTACAAGCTCTGGAGGAATATTTGGATCAGGAACTTAAGGACGGGAAAATCAGAAGAAGCCGATCTGAGTTTGCCTCCCCCTGCTTTTATGTGAACAAAGCAGACGGAGGGCTACGGCTAGTGATTGATTATCGGAAAATAAATGCAATCACAAAACCGTACCGTTTCCCGATGCCCGTTCAAACAGATCTCCTTGAAAGACTCAAGGAGGCTAAGATATTTAGCAAAATGGACATCAGATGGGGGTTTAACAACATTCGGATAAAGGAAGGTGACCAATGGAAGACTGCCTTCAAAACCAAACACGGGGTATTTGAAAGCCAAGTGATGGCTTTTGGAGGAGTAAACTCCCCGTGGTACTTCCAAAGTTGGATGAACCACATCCTAAAGGACCAGATTGACAAAACAGTAGTGGTATACATGGATGACATCCTAGTTTACTCAAAAACTAGAGAAGAACACGTAAAGCACGTGAGGGAAGTATTACAGATACTAAAGGACAACCACTTGTTCCTAAAACCCCACAAATGTGTGTTCTTCACCGAAGAAACAAGCTTCATTGGCATAGTCGTGTCCCCGGAAGGGATATCAATGGAAAAGGAAAAGATCAAAGCGATCACGGAATGGAAGGCGCCGACTACGGTGAAACAGGTACGGGCCTTCCTAGGACTAGCAGGGTTCTACCGAAGATGGGTAAAAGACTTCAGCAAACTGGCAAACCCCTTAACAAACTTGACGAGAAAAGATGTCAAGTTCGTATGGTCTGAGAAAGAAGAAGAAGCCTTTAATGCCATAAAAAGGGAAATCACAAAGGAACCAGTACTTATTAGTGATGTCATGCGGGAAAAGTTGCCGGTTCTCTCTCCCGCGTGCGGAAACCGGCACGTGACCGCTCTGCTTGTTCTCTGCCCGCTTCCCACCTGCCGAAAGCGGGTACCCGGCGGGTACCCGCAAATTGCGGGAACACGCGGGAATGCGGGTTCTCCCTATTTGCGGGAACGAGAGAATAAGAAATGCGGGTTTTCTGACTGTGCGGGACTGCGGGAACAAATGAATGCAGGAACTCGGTCATTAAACATGTGTAACTTGTGTCAAACCGGCACGGTTGCTCAATTAGCACAGTGCACGAGTGCTGTAGGAGAATGGTGTAAGGTTATAACAAAGAATATAATACAATGCGTAGTAGTTCAATCAAATTACAACCTTCACCTCCGCCTGCATCCTCCAGCGCCGCAAATCGCTCGCTTTTCCTGCAATCTCATGGTTGCTATAGCGCATACCCGATCAACCGATCCCTCGGTACATGAGCTCTACTCTCCGCTATTTCATTCGCACCACCTGCCATCATTCTTCGGGTCAACCAGGTGTCGCGCCGCCCCACCCGCTCGAACCGGCTCCTCCTGGGGTTTTGCTTATAAACGAATCGCTCGTGTAGGGGTTTTGGGTTGATCTATAATGTAAATATAGTTATTACTCAATGAACGAATAGCGAGACTTTGATAACATACGATCTACAGAATTAAATCAGTAACTGTAACTTGGGATAAAAACCGTGGCTACGCACAAAGCATTCCAAGCTGGAGTCTTGCCTCCTCCAAATGGTGTCCTAGATCCCTCTCCCCACCCGGGGGTTTTGCTCCCGCTATTGACATACGGGCTCGACATGTGTTCATTGGCTGGCAACGAGGATCTCCATCCTCCGCCTCCACCTCCACCACCCCTGTTGCTACCCGGAGTACCCCATCCAGCGTTTCCGGCGTTTGCACCTGTACCAGGGAACGAAGCAGGTGGACCCATCTTGTTTCTGTTGTCATTGTTGCGTCGAGGGAAGCCGTCGTTGAGCGGAATAGATTTCCCGTCTTGCCTATCGAAATAAAGTTAGCCCAGCCAATAGAAACAGTCAACCAAACTCACCCTTTCATCCTCAGCTTATCCTCCTCAATTGAAACAACCTTGTTATTCGTCACCAACTCGATCCTTACGATATCCCCATTCGTCTCCTTGATGGTACCCATATACCCCTTCTGCAACCCCTTGGTCACCGTAACACTAACCCCAATCAACCGATCCTGCGGCACACGATTCATGATCCCGCTCCCAACCATCCCGCCCGCCCCACCCGCCATCTCCGGACTCATCTTGCTCAAATCGACACCGGCGCCGGGTCCCTTGGGCGCAACGCTCACAAGCAATCGAGCGCGGGTGACAAATACACCGCCATTTTCGGCGATATTGCGGTTGTGGAGGGACGCATAGGTCGATTGGTGAATGTGCAGGACTTGGCCTTTGCGCATCTCGCCGTCGATTTCTTTCCTGCTGTCTCGGACGCAAATTTCGTGCCCATGGGCGTCGATCACGGTGGCCTGGTTTGAGTCGCGGTGCATGCTGATTTGGTGGGGTTGGACGATTCGGGTTTGCCCGTTTTGGTCAAGAACGCGGAAGGTGGTGTGCTCAGTTTTGTAGATTACTCCAACGGAATTGGCGCTATGAGGATGTTAGTTAAGAAGAGGGGAAAAGAAAGAGGGATACGTACTCAAGCAGGACTAGATCCGCCTTCTTCGTCGTGTGTCCCGGCGAGTCGGGTAATTTCATAGTTGCCATGTTCGTTGTCGAGGTACTCTCGTATCAGGCTGAACACGATTTCCTTTTCTCGACCGACTTTGACTCGGAATTGGAACCAGTACGGGTCGTTGACGCTCGGCATAAGCAAGCGTTGGGGTATCTGGTCGGCATCGCCTGTGTAGCGGGCTGCGGAACGAGGGTCTCGTTCGTTGAGCTTGCGTTGCTAGTTGTATCGAATATGGTCGGCCGCCGCACGTCTGTTTGCGGGTTCGTTGGAGTCAAACCCGCCGTCTTCACAGATCGCGTTCGAATGCGCTATCGACCTTGGGCGGCCTGCGGGCATGATTTGGAGCAGGGACCAGAACGACACTCGCTACGGCCGGGTCATCAAACTGGTTCGCATCGCGCCCAGGAGACGACCTCGTGGCGGGTGGTGTGGGCGTAACGCTGCCGCGACGGTTGTTTAGGCGCATGGCCATCAACGAGGAGGATGACGACACGCGGCCGGGTGACGACGGCTGGCTCGAGAGCGCTTGTTGGCTGTTTTGCGGGTACGGTGCGATGGGGACATGTCGGATGTGCCGCAGCAGCAGCAGCGGACCTGGCGGCGGACGAAGGGGAGGAGGACGAGGGCTGACGGCCGCGCCTGGAGGCGGCTTGGTGGTGCAAGGTTTGGATCGGGGAGCGGATTTGCAAGCGGGGCGAGGTGAGCGAGCCGGTCGCTCGTGGGAGAACCGCTTCCTGTGTGACGGGACGTAGACGGCATGCGCATGGCGCCGGGCGAAAACGTGGATTGACTGGAGAGCATCGGAGGCGCGGGGGTGGCATTCGAAGGGGGCATGACGGGGATATCAAGATTATTGGTGGGGGCATTGGCGTGCTGGGCGAGGAATTTGAGCGAGCCGTGGTCATCGCCAAAGTGCTGGCAATCGATGAGCAGCTGGTTATTGTCTAGGGCGCCGCCGATTGCAAACCCGCCGAGCTCTGTGCGGTAGATAGCGAAACTGGTGTGGAGATCATCGGGAATATGTAACTAGTCGAATGTAAATACGAGAACTCGCAAATGAGAACGATACGAACCTTGCGGAGGATACGCTCGCGGATGGTCTGGGCGACTGCCTGGCCGGTGATAACGACGCCGGCAGAGTTTTCCGGGTCGCATGTCACGGTCACAATGGTGCGTTCCGAGAGGGTGTGTTAGGGAGGGAGGCGAGAGGACGTGGCGATTCAGAGGCAAGAACGGCCTGCGTGTGTTCGGATAACGCTAGTCAGTTAACAGATACAATGAAGCAAAACGCGATACCTACCTGTATGGCACGCGCGCTACTCGACGGAAGGTGAGTACGGAGCGAATAAAGCCTCTGCGCCGGGATTAAGGTCCGTGAATTAATAAATAACGAAGACACTCACGTTCTTAACGGAGCATCTCCATCCTAAATCCCTCCTTTGGCAACTTGTCTTGAGGTTGAAGGGGGGAAAGGAGGAAGGAAGGACATGTAGAAGAGGGTAAGGGGTATTATGGAAGCTGTTAGGTTGAAGTTGCAGCGCTCAGAGCAGACTGACAGAGCTGGTCTCAGTTTGTACGGAGGGCGACGTAGTGAGCAAGGGGCGGTTGTTGAGGAAGAGCACAAACAGTAGATGGCTTAGGTCATCACAACAAACGCGCGCTAGCGCCCGAGGGGATAGATGATTTGGCATGTATTTCAGGACGCAAAAACGCGACCGTATCGTACATGCGTAAAGAAACGAGTAGACGTTAGGAGTTGGGAGACTGGAGACGGGAGACCATCGTTAAATCGCACTTGTACGATGGTTGCAGAAGCACATTCGCAAATCGCAAGCAATCGTAAACAAGAATCGTGGAAAAGAGTCGTAAAAAATCGTTAAAAAATCGTAAAAAATCGTAGAAGATCGCAAGCATGAAAAAAACCGGTAAGAGTAGGTCCACTATTTGGAGACACGGCCGGTGGACTTGTTGACAGGCGGGGGTTTTGACGGACCGGCGTTGTTCGCAGTTTGCCCGCCCTTGCCTGCGGCTCTCCTATCCGCCTTCTCCCGAGCACGAACCGTCGCTAAAATACCCGGTTTAACAAGCCCAGCCTTGATATATGACCCTAGCGACGCCGTTGCTTCAATTGTGCATGGCGAAAGCCGGTACCGACGCTTGCTGACGAGGTGATTGACAAAAGAGAAGGCGCGCTCAACATCCACGCTAGTGGCTATGTCGTGATGTGAGCCTAATTCAGTGAGAGGACGATAGAAGACTCACCTGGAGTGCTCAGCACATCAAGGGCCATCTGTGTAAGCCCGTTAAACTCGTTATTCAGCGTGCGCTGACCCTGCCACCAAGCGAGCGGGTTGAGCAGGCCAGGGGGTTTTGTTGATGTATCCCAGAGCCGCTTGTCTGGAAATATACTCAACAACTGGCATCCTAAATTAAACTAACCCGCACGTACCGTAAACAAAGCCGCGAACAGGGCTATCTTGCGTGTCTGGCTCCGCACTGTCCGCGTCCTCGGTCATTGTACGAGTCATCCACGACTGTGAAAGTGTGGCAGTGAGAGATTAATAAAAGATAATGGAATTATACAACCCACCGAATAAGCAAAGTCAGAGAGAGCAGCCGCAGGTGTTTCAGCCGTTGTTGTTGGCGTCAACTTGTAGTGGGTTTCCCACACTTCCTCGGTCAACTTCACCGCCGCATCAATCCAGTCGGGCTCCCACTTTGCCCTCACAAGATATGCCACCCGCATCGACGGATGCAGAACTGCCACCACAAATCAGAGTGAACACAAGGCAAACACGAGACAAAATGCTTACGTAGAGCCAAGCGATACATATCTGACTCATCCGTCTTTGAATAGTACTTGTCGAGTTTACGTCGGGCATTGTTGGCTGCGTGTCGAATGTACAGCGGCTTGCTTGAGTCGATACACATGTTATTGTATTCATTGTTCAAAGCATCAAAATGGAAAATCACGTCAGCAATTAGCGGAACTTCAGCACGGGAGAGGATTTCCGTAACAATTCGCAGCGGCTGATGCACGTATTTTAGTGCATATATACGCTCAATTTGAATTTTCATACCTTTAGAACTTCAATCAGCAGCTTGATTGGTTTTTGATCATCTTTTTTAAGCTGCTGATGGTACGGGACACCCAATTGCTTCTGAGTACTCGCACTAAGAGACCCATTTCAGCTGAAGTCATCTATTAGTATTGGACAATAACTTACGCGGCAGGAAATGTTCGGTCCCCATCCTCAAGCGCCTGTCCGGTTGAGTTGAAACGGATAATGTTGTCACGTCGGACGTTGTGCGGCCGACTGATGTCTTGCTTCACGCACTCCGCCTTGAACACACGCTTAGCTACGCGCGAGAACCGGATCTTATTGCCAAATGTAATGATCTGATAGAGTATCAATTCAGCAATTCATAGTAACACATAGTCAGGAACACGTACCTTGACAACAGCCGTGTACGCGCGGTCAGCCTCCTGCGCTTCGGGAGAGCCGGGAACAATCTTGGGCAAGTCAATCTCGTCCAGTTCCTCCTCATCGTCGAAGTTCTCATTGCCAAAAGTAAGAAGTGCCGGTGGCACAGTCCCGTCATCATCAGGATCAATATCTTCGTCGTTGGGCTAACACTCGTTACTTAGTCTGAATGTTATACAGTGGTGCATACACTCACATCTGGGTCCATATCCCACTCCTCATCTTCGTCTTCGTCCATTTGCTGTTCCTTGGCGGCTGCCGTGATCCGCTTGCGCGCCTTGCGGTATTCTAGCATAGCATCCTAGAAGAACAACGTGAATGGCGCTAATTGAATAGAGCATCACAGCGTACCTGGGCGGCGAGGTTTAGACAATGCAGCATACACATGCTGCGTGCCTTGGGCCCATTGAGCCGCTTCAAGCCCAACCCGCCCAATATCTTCATCATGACAGCGTTGTTCGACGCGTTGTCACATACAACAGCCCAGACCTGACGCGCGTAAGTCTGACAGCTACAGAATCTGGCCATTTACTTACCCTGTGCTCAATTTCAAACTTCATCAACACTTGATGCACGGCCTTCGAGAGCTCCTCCCCGGAGTGCTCCTCGTCATACCTGGATAACTGTGAGTAAGATAGTCTGGAGGGAACCAGATCAATGAAAGTACTAACGCGAGACACTCAAGAACAAAACGTTTAACAGTCAACTCCCTCGTCGAGGGCTCCTCGACTTGTCAATACACGACCACGCCCATAAAATCGGCCATGTTTGGCGCGGTACACATGTCGAGCGCCAAATGGAGAACGCCGCGGGACTTCTACACTCGACCCAGATGAGTACTGACTAGAATGTGAGTTAAATTCGATTTGTACCTTGAGTATTGCCTTGGCGTCGTTCTGAACTTCCTTGTAGATCGTCTTCACGTCTTCGCTGATCGTAGTGCGGCTCGGGAGTAGCTTGCGAACGGTTGGAGGCATCAGCCGTCGAAACTGTTTGAATGTCAGTTCTACGCATTAGTGATAATAAGAGATCAACAAAATACTCACCTGGGGGTCCTGGACTATTGTGAACGGTCGAGCACTTTCGGCAGTCCAGAGTGCAACGGTCTCACGCACATCGTACGCTGAAGGCGTTTGAGAGCCGCCGAAGATTCCGTAATCTTCAAGAACTACGGTCTGCTTCCCCTTACAGCCCTGTACGTGGTATTTGAGCTGCGACGTCGTGGTGTAACCGATTCTACGTTTAACGCTTTCGCCACAACTAAAAGAACGTACATGAATAGGTTAGTAAACACTGAGAGCGCATATACTCACTTTTTGCACTCAAATAGGTTGTATTTTGGGTGGTCCACCTTCTCGACGGTGGGGAGTTCGAATGTCTTGTACCATTCCGCGTCCGAGTCCTTAATGCGTTGGATGCAGCCGACTACGCGGCACGTTAGCACTGTCATTGTGCAGCACCAAAAGTACGTACCTAACTCTTCTTCGGGTGGCATCGCCTGCCTTTTTTCGATTGTTTTGTTGCGACGTTTGGTGGTCTTTGTAGACGCAGTCGAGCCGATCTCCGACCGCGTAACTTCCAGTATGTCGTCGTCGTCATCTTCGGTGGCCGCATCCGAGCTGGCTTCCGAGGCGGCTATGGTGGTGCCTTCCGAGAAGGCGTTGGCCAGTTCTTCCTCCTCGGACTCGGTATTTGGGCGTATGGGGGACATGGGTGGGTCGTTGAGGGACACGTTGCGGGAGACAACAACCCGGAAAGCTTCTACAATTGGGCTTTAATAGGGCGTTAAGTAGAAAGAGAAACTGCATGCACTCACCCGGGATCTCCTCATCACTCGACTCCGCACGAACTCGCTTGTTAGCTCGAAGGGGATATCGACTCGCTAGCATAGGAAAGGTGCGTCAGTGTTGTTTAGATTTGCTACGGTAGCATGTACTTACTTTTCGATTTGTTTTCGCCGGTCGGCGGTTTAGAGCGCGCTGACATAACGACGTTGGGGGGATGGGAGGAGACGGCGAGGATCCAGGTTTCGATGTCGGCACGATGAGTTGGCGAAAGAAAGCAGGACTTTGTAGTATAAGTCATAACAGGCTTGCTCGTTTTATACTCGGTGAGTGTGAGACCAGTTGGAGGCGGAAGTATTGAGCGTAAAGTGTCAGGACCACGTGACTGACTATTGTTTGCCTATCTACGTCCACCATCCCCTCGACCTCTCCCTTGTTCGCCCACTGGGCGGCCGAGTCGTGGCCGGCTCGCCCGCGACTATGCCCTCAACGACAACCCCAACGACGAACGACTCTACTACATCATATACCCGTAATTCTTTCTCGGTCGGATTGAGCGCCCGAATGCCAGTGCAACGTGTTCTCTCGCGCGCGGAGTCTGTCTCTGGGTCGGGTTCGTGCGGTGAGTATCTCCCCCAATCGCTGGTACTGTATACGATAGTTTGATTGCTCAATCGCCTATATGTCTGTAGAATATCTATGTACAGCTCCCGATCAGCGTGCCTGCGCTCGCCTCGCGCCCCCACACCTCGCGTTCCTCGGCCAACCGTCACCGAGTTGCGGGTCGTACTCCCGCAGTTCAGTCCTCGAGTGTGGTGCTCACATGTGGCCCAGCATCGCCCCATGTAAGTCGTTTCACGAATCTCCAGTGTGCCTTGTCCTAACTATGACTGGCGTTAGCCGAGACACAATCGATTGCATGGCCAGGTTGTTCGGTAAGTTTATCCCAACAATACATTTTTGTTTTACGCCGCTGAGATGTGCCCGAGAGCAGTTTGGTTGCTGATTCCCGAACCCTACGCCCAGCACTCCTCGCGTTTCTGGCTGCCCCTTTGCGACGCTCTCATTCCAGCAAATCCTTGAGTCGGCTCCAGTTACCCTCGTCTCCGGCGACTGCCTCTTCTTTTTCTTCTCGCTTCGTGCGCCTCGAAAACACGTCGCTCTCCATCGTCTTTACTGCCATCCATGGCGCCCAGTCTCTGTCGCAGGTGGGGATTCGCCTCAACTACAGGCTCAGTGGGTTTGGAGCCCTCAAAATCGGTAAGTCTCTTAACCAGTGCCTTTGGGTGAGGTAACTCACGAGTCGCTCACGCCTGCGCAGAATGCCCACATCTATCCCTCTCCCGCACACTCCCACGTTTTGGTGTCCCTGCCCTCGATATTCGCTCGCCCTCGGAATTTTTACTTAAGGTCCCACACCCTCACTCATGTCCGAAATCAGTTCCGACGCAGATGCTCTGCACGGATACAACGAAGTCAGCGCTTGAACCAAACGCCGCAGCTCGTCAGCGAACCGGAAGAGACTGCTGCACGGGAGTCCTCTTGGATACCCGAGCGCCGTGATGGGTGGTTCGATACGCGTCATGTCGGAACCTGTCGTGCAGACTCGCCCGGTCTTGCCTCCGTTCCAGTTGTTCGACCGCTCCATCCTTTGCTGTGGCCATCGGACATGGTCACCCCTCAGACGGATGGCGACCTAGGATACGTACACATGATACCCGTATGCTACGATCGCTCGACGAACGAAGATCAACTCGCGTATACGGACTTTGCCTGGTCGTATATCTTCGCCCGACTCGACTTCCCGACTATCGCCCAGACCCGCTAGACAACCTTCTATCCGGTCTCAAACCTAGCTACAGAGCTGCATGGACTGACGATAACGACAACACCTACGCCTGCGCTGGTCGAGCGCAGATCTGCTCGCTCGAGTCAAGCCGCCGCACGTTGGTATTCGTGCGACGGGGGAATGCTAGGAACTCCGGTGCTGGCCAACGCAGCAGGGTATGCGTGCGAGCAATTACTGGGGTGCGTACTACTTTTTCTTTTCTCCTATTCTGCTCCTTGTCCGCTCGCGTTCATAACTTCTCTTCACAACCTGCCTACGACTTGCTTCTTTCACTTGTGACTATTATCCGCTAGCCTTCAATACTTACCGCCCTCCGTTAGACATGAACGGCTCCTCGACCCACGACTTCTCTGCCCCCGACTTTGCGTCGTTCTCGCCTCCCGCGAACCCGGAGCAGTTCCTGTAGTTCCCGCCGAACTCGCCCTCGTCGCACCCGTTCTCGTTTGGCAAGATCCCGCTGACGACTTACATTCCGCATGGCTTCAGCACGCCCGCCCCTGCCGTATCCACGTTGTACCCCGCTCTGTTTGTGCTCACGTTGCCGATGACGCCGCCGCTCGCCTCGCTCTTCGGCTCGCAGATCTCTGGCTACAACTTCGTCTCAGCCTACGTGTCACGGGGCGCCGGTAGCCGCAGCAGTACTGGTTCGCTGGGCTCGACCAACTTCGCGCAGATTGCCCAACGCGTACGATTCTAGTTTGGTCCACCGATCGAACCGAGGGATCTCCACGCGCGGCATGAGCAAACGCTCTGCCCACAAGCGCCGCAGCATCACGTCAACACACATGGCCAACGAGGGCTCTTACGGCTAAGAGAACGAGCTTGGACTCGATATGCATCGACGCGTCCGCCCGCCGCGTGTCACTTGCCAAATGGGGTCTGTTTGATTTGTCGCAATCCATTCGAGGTGAGTTATTTCAACTGCTGTATATATTTCTCCCTTTGATTACTCATTACTCCTCCTAACTCATGTTCAACTAATGATTTTTATGCGATTGTTACGCATTTTTTGCCTCCTGCTTCCGTCTTGTATGGTGTATTATAGTACATTCGATCAATATCACACCATCACGCGTGCCATGCCAGCGTCATAGCAAGTGTGACCGACAACCCCGAGCTTAACATCCGGTCCGTATTGAAGGCTGCGAGTACACGACTGACAATGCTAGCATTTAGAAGATACTCATGCCTCGGTGTCCGTGTCTGATGTATAAGCTGTGTACAATACAAAGAATACCCGCTTTCTGTGTCTCTGCGGGATGCAAGAAGTCTCGCACATATGCGGGTACCCGCAGAGACGCGGAATGCGGGAGTTCCGGCATCTTTGCGAGAACTCGCAACACGCGGGAACAGGCAGGAACCCAAGCGAGAACCCGGCGCTTGTAGCCGTGCCCGTTCCCCTTCCCAGTCCCGCAAGTGCGGGAAATGCCGAAAGGGTTCTGGCAAACCGCGGGAATTCCCAGGATAGGATACCCGGGTGACATCACTAGTACTTATACACCCTAACCCGGAAAAACCCTACATCCTAGAAACAGATGCTTCAGGGGTAGCGATGGGAGCTGTACTGAGCCAAAAGGGGGAAGATGACAGGCTGCATCCAATAGCATACTTCTCCCAGAGCTACACAGAACCTGAGAGTAGGTACGATACACGCAACAAAGAACTATTAGCGATAGTACGCGCCCTCGAGCACTGGAGATTGTTCCTTGAAGGAACAGAGATCCCCATACTGATATACACAGATCACAGGAACCTACAGTATTGGTACAACGCAACAGTATGGGACAGGAAACACGGAAACTGGTACGGCAAGTTGGCTTCTTACAACTTCAATATTGTATACAGAACTGGGTTACAAAGTGGTAAGCCCGACGCGTTATCCCGGAGGCACGACCATGAAGGCGCCCACAAAGAACCCCAGGTCATGATTCCAAAGGAAAAATTCATTGGGTTCAGGGCGGACCTGTCAGGCAACTTTGTTGATGATGTGATGGAAGCACAAGCGGAAGATGAGACAATCACGACGCTGTGGGAAAGTGTTCTAAACAAAGAGTCCCTGCCAGCCTCAGTCAGGAAGCAATTCAAAAGGTACGACATAGTGGAGGGGCTATTAAGGTATGACGACAGAATATACATACCGGACGACAAGGGGTTAAGGTTGG
>WSTH01001492.1:0-12225 GCA_019616345.1 Ceratobasidium sp. 395
CCGTACGGGTCGTTCATTCACGTCACGGATATACATTCTTTGGCTAAACTTCGTCAATGCTGGAAAAACTACAAGGACTTTTCAACTCTGCCTTCTAGCCGTCTCGAGGCGCTACTCGACCAACAAGCCAAGTTATCCAAGTCGGTTCTCGAGAAGAAAGAATTCGGCGCAAATGCGAGTCTTATGGCTGGCATGCTTTGGTCTAAGGCTCTGCCTCTCGTAAAAGACTTATTCAAACGATACTGGCAGACTGGAACCGTACTCACCAGAGAATCCGATGTCAAAGCCGCAAACAAGCTCAACCCGACTTTCGTGTACTCTTCAGCCGGCGAGATTTTCAATCTCCACCCCGGCACCTTTCCACAAGGGTTTCATCTCGCTCCGGCTATGGTGTCCACTTTTCCTGAAGCTAAAAACGCGCCTCGTCTTGGAACTGAAGACGCGATCATCAACCTCATGAAGCAGCAATCTGAGAGCTGGGGGAAGGCATTTCTTGCCTCTCGGGCGGCGGGTGCTATAACGCTTCGTTTCTTTGCTGGCGATGCCCTCGCTTTGTGCCGTGCTCTGAATACCTGGAGAACCACTTTGAACTCTACAACCGGTGTGTTTGGATCTGACTGGCATGCCGGTCAGATCACGTTCTTTGACGCTGTACCCTTGCAATACGACGTTATCGAAACCTCGAGCCTCACTGTCAACCTCGACATCCTCAATTTGCTCATCGCTACTGCTCCGCTCTTGAAAGACAGCCCTGCCTCTCAGTCTGTGTTGTACACCGAAGAACGTCTCTCCGTCAAAGAATCTGAGGAGGGCATGCCTACTCTCAATCGGCTCGGCACAACTCCTCCGACGATAGCAGCACTTCTTGGTCTCGCCCCTCGAGTTTTTATTTCTGATTTCTCAACCTATTCCGATATACACGAAACCTTGGCACGCGAGCACGTCAAGCGGTTCCGGGAGCGGATCGCTTGGGTCAACCCATCAAGCGGTGATCGTCTCGCCCGTCAACAAAAACTGGTTATGTCGTTCGACGTGGACGACCTTGCGCAGATCATTTATAGGATATACTACGATATGTTTGCGAAGGAGATTGCTCGGGTTGTGGTCGTTCATGGAAGGACAATGCCATATGAGCCTCCGTTCCATTATACTCGCGAGACCGTGGTTATGCTGCTCAAATATGTTCGGCGCCGAGTTCATCTGAAGAACGGAACATGGGATGATTTCGGAGCCAAGTTTCTTCAGCTCATAGAAAACGATTGGACCAAGGCCGCTGGACGTACCTACTGGCTAGATATTTGTCTACAGCTCCACCTTGCAGGCATACACTCTACTGACTCGCTCAAGCTGGTTATTCCTAACGACCCCACGCCCCCCGTATTGTGTGTTGTGCTGACTGTTCCTCGTCGCCGGCTTCAGGTGCTATTCGACCACAAGGAAACGAAGTGTACGCCGGTCCTGGAAGTTCATTTGAAAATTCCAAGCAACCGTGCCCTAGCATATTCGTCTGTCCACGCTATCTGGGGAAAGTGCCGTGAAACATCTAACAAAGTGCTGCTAGAAGTAGACGAAAAAGGCTTCGAAGGGGACTCGGATTTGGTAGTGATGTTTTGGGCAAATACTCGTCTGTTCAGGGAGGGTTCCACTTTCGCACTATCACTCAAAAGCTTCCCACAAACGTCTGTGCTGTTCGGCCCGAAGCTAGGTGACACGCATGGTGATGACCTTGAAATCTTCTCTGCTGCCTTCGACGATACGCGGTATATCCGGATGCTGAAATACCGACCGCACCTAAAGGACGAGCATACTCTGGCGCCAGAGGATCTTAGTGACGTCGTGGAACCTGAGTTCAAGCCGGAGAGCGACTCGGTCTTCGTTAGCGCCAATGTCGGCACAGGATCGAATTCGCGGGTACTTGTTTCGCTTACTGCTCGAGTCGAGATCGATTCGCCTGCTGAGCGGGGAGTGCTTTTGGAGGGAGTCGAGGTCAAGGCGTCTCAACTGTCGCCGTGCACAATGAAGTTGGAGATAGGCGATTATGAGCATACGGTGGCGTATCCGTATCCTATTCGGGGTGAGGATTATAAGCTACGGGTTGCGAGGAAATCACATTATGTTGAGGTATGTCCCTCGGCCAAACTCGCCGGAGTTTCGAGCGCTACGAACCGGCTGCTTGCTTCTGTGTGTTCGTGTTGACGTAACAGCCAGTTTGTAACGCTCGAAAGTTCCGGCGGGTTTGCTCTTTCTTTCTCTATAGGTTGTGTATGTTCTAACCTAATCTGCAGGTGATTGTCCCTTTCTCCAAACCGCTTGACAATTCTGGATATCATCTCGACAAGGCCCCAGTTCTCCAGAACTCCAATCATAGCCCCTGGAACATCCCACATGTCTCGAGCGACCGCATGCCTCTACTAAATATCAAAAACCCAAAAGACCTTGACTGGCTCAAAACCCTCATCGGCCTCCAGCACTCCGTTCGAGAACGCCATGTCCTAAATAAACACGACCCAGAAGAACTTGCTGTGACTATTAATAACTGGGTGGGTATTAAGAACACAATTCGCCAGGTTACCACAGAAGCTAGCGTTAGTAACAAAACAGCGAGTCGGGTGTATAGTCTATCTGAATCAGGCACTACATATGCTCTTCTACTGGTTGGTGGAGTCCGACTGGATCTAGCCTCGTCCACCGTATTCCTAGACGCCGCTTACATTCCTCCAGCGACGGACGCAGGGCCACCCATTGGTCAGTTCTCGCAGGTAACCACTAGCCAGGTTGAAAGGCTTGCGTGGCAGAAGCTGCTCCCTGCCTTTGTTGAGCGTTGCCGGACCTGGTCGCATAAATCGTACTGCAAGTACACTGCTCAAGGCAAAATCCCACTCTCAACCGAGCTGAACAGGAGTCCAATCTGTAGCTGTGGACAAGGCGTCGGGTTCAAAGGTCCTGAATGGAGTGTCGTACCGTCCTGGAAGGCAATGTTGCCGTACGCGACTCGGGTGGCAATATGCGGACTGTTTGCGGTGACGTGCTCCGACATCAAGGTGTCCCAGCAATCTGCACCGGGTGCAGGATTCATTCAGCCCCAGAAGAGGACGGATAAGACGTGTTGGGTGTGTGGTAGTTCTGGAAAGCCAAACTTGTCGGCTTGTAGCAGGTGCAGGAAGGCAAAATACTGTTCGGCAGCGTGTCAGCAGCTGGATTGGAAGTTGCATAAGAAGGATTGTATGAAGGTATAGCTGTGCGTTGTATTGGAGCTGAAAATAAACTACCTGATACGTCTCTATCTCCTCACATTTCTGCCTTAACTGTGTGCTAATATCAATTGGCCTTACTCGTACGGCCGTTTCTAGCAGGTGAGGACAATAGCTTGATGAACTTTGGTTTTCTCTTGGCGAGCGCTGCACCACATGTTGTAATGCCTTCACATCACGTTTGAAGCCATAACCATATGGTCGGACTAGCAAACGGGCATGTCAGATACGGTAAGCTCTTACTAGCTCCTTGTAACAGCGCGCGCAGTCCAACGGCGGTACCCCTGTGTGGCGCACTACATGTGCTCACACAAAGGGGAGCCTCAGGACTCACCACAAGGCCGAATATGTGACTCTCCCCATTCTGTCCGGCTGACACTGCTTACGCTGCCTGAGAAGCAGTAAGGTGTATTATCCGAGTCAGAAGTTGGTTCTCATTGGCTGTCTAAGCTCCGGACTTGCCAAGCTAGACAGTTATTGACGGATATTGATTTCACACTGTCGAGATACTATAAACACAGACGCTCGCCGAAGATACTACGATACACCCGGCCTTCTCTCGCCTGCTCGCTATGAAATTCATTGCTATTTTTACCACTATCATTGTCTCCGTTTCCGCAGCCACTATCGTTCCGCGTGGCGGCACACCTATGAGCCAACAGGAAGCACAAGCCAAGGTGAGCTATCGAGATTGGTCAGCTTAAAGAGTTATTTTTAACGCCTTCCATAAGCTTGAAGCGCCAGGTGTATACGCATCTTCCTCCGGCAATTGTACCGATTGGTGGAGCTCCAGGTGCACTTCTTATGAAGGCATCCTCACTGGAACCGTCAACAGCATAATTACGCTTCGTAAGGCAAGCGGCTGCACAATCACCATTACTGGAGGCACTGAACCTGGACATCCGGACGGACCATATAGGTATGTATTTATAACACTCACACGTAGTGGATCGGTACTAGTTTTCTGCGTCGCAGCCACTTTGAGGGCTACGCGGTCAATATGCGCAGAAATCAGTGCCTGTACGATTATGTCAAGAAATACTTCCACAGGATCGACGAGAATTCTTGGAAGTCTAAAGCCGGGAATCGCTATGATGTAAGTCCGGTAGCGAATCGGCTCAACGTTTATACTCATGAACCATTTCAAATGTAGCTTGGCAAGAACGCTTGGGATGTGTAAGTCTTCAATCTAGTCTCTACTATTGATGGTTATTCTGACTATGACGGCCACAGAACGTACTATTGATTCGTGTAAACCGGGGTGTGATATTTGACAATCTGTTGTACTAGTGTCTAGTATCTCACTTATGTCTGGCTACTGTGTTGTCGAATGTTATAAACAACCACTCAGACAATGCAAGGGCGATACACTACAGCGATCGATTATGAGTCCTAAACAACCTGTCTGCAGTGTCACAAATCATAGGTCACAGTTATGACTTTCTCCTACAAATACCCGAGCCAAACTCGCAAACTGGATTTTGACTCATTTGTTTGCCCAAACTTATCGTGCACGGTAGAGATGTTCAATAAGACCACGCATATATCTACTAGTACACGATAAGATCAGCCAAAGGATTGGTATAGACTATGAACACTCCCTACTAGGCAATTCAGCATTCCCGATCGCCTCATGTCCGTAGATTCATATATATGCTTTATCTTATACGCTAAATATGGCGAAAGTTTCATAGTTACCATATAAACAAACTATTATGTATCCCACCGGGGTTGGACGCATGACCGAACGCATTGACAAGCATATCAAATTAGATAAGGTCTTCCTCATCTCATGTGACAACACGCTCAGTCCGACAGCGGCACTCCTGTGTGGCGCGTTGCATGTGCTCACCACGGGGCCGGAAGAAATCCTCCGTATACTCAAATAAATACCGCACCTGCCAAGGAAGAAGCTATAATGGCTCGTTCCTAATCGAAAGGCTGGGCTCGCACTGTGCACCGCCGAAGCTTCGGACTTGCCAATTTAAGCGTCATTCCGTAACTATTGAGTTCGCCATCAAGGCAGGATAAGTATAGGTGCTCGCTATAAGAACCGCAACACATTCAGTGCTCTCCAACTCGCCACCATGAAGTTCATCGCCGTTTTAGTGATGATCATAGTGTCTATCTCCGCAGCCGTTATCGTTCCGCGTGGCGGCATACCTCTGACCCACCAGGTGGCACAAGCCAAGGTGAGCATACACAATGTGTATTACACGTTGACCATCGTAGAGGTTTCTTATTAAAACTCTTCGGTCAGCTTGAGGCGGCAGGCATATACATGACTTCCACTGGTAATTGCACCGATTGGTGGATCGTCAAGTGCACTTCGTACGAGGGCATCCTCAGTGGAACCGTCGATAACGTAATCGCACTTCACAATGCAAGTGGCTGCTCCATCCTTATTACGGGGGCTACTGAGGTTGGGCATCCAAACGTGTACTACGGGTAGGTCTTTGCAGCGCTTGGTCACAACGGATCAGCGCTCAGTTTCTGCCTTACAGCCACTTCAACGGCTACGCGGTCAATATGCAGAAGAACCAGTGTTTGTACGACTACGTCAATAAGTACTTCAACAAGATTAGCAATAATTCTTGGAAGTCTGTAGCCGGAAATCTCTACATTGTGAGTATGGATGGATTAGAGTGGCACGCGCGCTTACTGTAGTCTTGTTCAATGTAGCTCGGTACTTACGCATGGGATATGTAAGTGATTAGCTCCGCCTCTGGAACTGATATTATTTGTTCTGAGCCCGACGTCTACAGAACCTACTACTGATATTCAGCAATCTGCTACGGTGCGTATGATTCCAATCGTGTTTATACATGGTGGTTTGTTGAACGTATAGACGACTATTCAGACGGCGCTGGAATGATATACTCGCCAAGGTTGGTAGTTGATCATGAACGGCTCGCCAACAGCATCACAAGCATCCAAACCACACTCAAAATCTGGTTTTTGATTCATGATCTTCTCGAACATATTGAGCGCGGTAGAAATACCCAGCCTGACCACGCATATATCCACACGGTGGGGTACGCCAGAGCATTGGCATGGAGCGTGAAGGCTAACTACAAGGCATTCCAGCAATCACCGTTGTCTACAGCTCATCTACATGACGGTTGTTTAATATCCGCGACTGGTTTGTCTATAAAATTGACGCGTAAACCCTCCTATGCCTTATCTGCTCCTGCACTCAAGTCAAACTCTTAGACGTATGCACTCCGCTATTTGCCTAACTCAATAGTTACGCCCAACTGTCTCCTCAGTATGATCAACCGTTCCCCATTATAGACCGCCAAAAGGAGCAACAAAACAGAACATAAACGTAACCCCCAGTCTAGCGTGATGCAACGCCCTAGCTACTCTTTGATGGATTACTCGAGATAGTGACACTTAGCTCGGGATGAGCTGATAACAAAGACGCTCGTATATCATCTAGGCTGTTCCCGCTTTCGCCATCTGTAGCGCAATCCATGAGATGAAGAGTTTGAATATTACGGTTGGCCAGGATAAGCTTCAAGCCCTCTATGGAGACTGTACAGTTGAGCAACATGACTGTACGAGGGTGCGTAGGCAACTAGGGAGAACGCTTTGGCCTGCCCACCTAAGCAATTTCCACACCTCCCATATGGAAGTTAAGGAGTACCAAGCCGTCCAGGCGGGGCAGTGCTTTTAAAAAGGAGAAAACCTCTTGGGGCTTGCCACGTCCATATTGCCACAGTTTTAGGACAGTTAGGTGAGGCGTGCGGGCGAGGAAGTCTTCAAAACACTGGCGCAGAAGCAGTAAAGGGGTGCAGGCGATGCTGATCTCAACTGGACAGGTGGGAAGGTTGATTGAAGATATTATGATATACAAGCCCCCCGGATTGTTGATTGATAGAGCCAGCCTCCGTAAATGACGCAGGGTAATTGGGGTAAGGGCCCTGCAAGTGTCACTCACTCTCAGGTTGTTTAACTCGAGCACAACCAGTAGCGGACTTCCAAGAAGGATCTCTCTAACCTGTAAGACTGATATGGGGATGAAATAGTTGGTCGGAAAGTCAAGTCGGAGATCCGTCAGGCCCCGATATGCTCCACTATCCCAAGCAAGCATAATATTACGCAAGTCCAGCCGTTTAAGGGACCGAAGTAGTGACACTGCGCGCTCTGACCCACTTCTGAGCATGGAGGTTTGATACTGTTTAGAGTTTCGGGTTATAGTCAAAGACTTTGCTAGGACTTCAGTACCCATTTCAAGCCACAGATTCAACAAAGCGTCGACGAAAGTTTCTGAACCGTTATCCGACTCGATATCAAGACTCCGGACTCGATGAAGATGACCTATAAGCGCACCGGTTGTCGTGGATATCCACTCCTGCGTGGATAAGCTGCCGGCCTCCGGTTCGTACACATGCACAGATATTGGAATACTACCAGTACGCTCAAGTTGTTGTTTTGTGAGGCTGCTTGGAACTGTTGGACCAGCGTCAACGTGATAGGTCGACATGTTCATTACAATCTGTCGCCAACGAGTACACACGCTAGCAAAGTCGAGCAGGCAGCGACCCTCTTTGTGAATGAAACAAAGGTCCGATAGCTTGAATGTATGAGCTATGGTTTCGAACGGAAGCTTGTCGATTGTAGAACCGAGGGCTGGCAACTTTTTGGGTGCTACGGCTACCATGCTACCTCTAACCTCGCGCACCTGTAGCTCAGTGGGAGTTCTTAGGCGTTCAGTATGGGTACCTACCTGGAGCGTGTTGGGAGATGATAATTCAAGAGCTAGAAATCGAGAAAGATCTCTTGGAAAAGCCCAATGCTACTCTGCACAGTAGTCGGCAGTAGTGTGACACACTAACGTCCTAATAGACTGGTGGGCTGACGTTAGGCGAAGCGAGAAGCGAAAATTGAGAAATCGAATTGTGATTGACCTGCGATACCAACCACAGAGCTCCAGAATCTTTATTTCAGCTAGTAGTAGTCCGGAGGAGAAACAGGTCGCAACTGGGTCTGGTTGATGTGGAAGGATTTGCGTTTCCAGGGCCGTTTTCGGTACGTTCAGTGGGCGGTGCCTCGCCCGAACAAATACGCCGCGTGATAAGCTGGACTTGTCACCTAGCCGTCGGTTTCTATACACGTCAATCATCTGTTATACCAAAAACTAGACGTCTGAGTTTCGGGTGTACCCAGATGTGTTTTGCTAAATGTTGTCGTTTTATCTTTTCATTTTATCTCTGTGGTCTTTACATTTTACTTTCACGCCGAGATTTCAATGTAAATGCAGGTGCTACTAAGCTTGTAATCACACCATAAATCATCATTGACTCCTACATGGAGAGTAATTTTAAGAGATTTGAATCTAAATTATCGGTGAGATGTGTGCCGGTAAGGATGGAGTGGTGAGGTGAAAAGGTGAACGCGGTGATACGCGAAACGAAGGTGGTAGGCAGCGCAGCGGAGTTGCCGGAAATGGATGTGGCGGTCGCACGTGACTTTAGTACACGCTCAGGCGCCGGGTGGCGGCTCGGGTGGCTCGGACGCACGACTGCACAACATGACGGGGGACCAAGGTGTTCAGACTTCTCTAGAATGCAGAATCGAAAAACCGTGCCGTGAGCACATAACCAGCTAGGCAAAACCAAGAGGCATATTAGGCTCGGGCGGAAATTAAAGTACTTCCGAAATCACATTGGTAATTTGTGGGGTGAAAGTATATATCATGAATTGGTATACCCAGATTGTGAACGAGCAAACGAAACAAAGCACAAGTCAAGCCACCAGAACATCAATCAAAGTCACGGTTGTTTACATGGAGCCAGCGCCAGTCATCAAATCCCGAGTCTCGGCCGTTCTATTCGCATCCAACTCCTCGCCCAGCGCGAAGTGGCGGAAACGCAGCGTTAGAGCCCCACCAAACCTATCCAGACGAGCTTGGCGCCGGTAAGGGTTCGTCACTGTTAGGTTCACAGCGATTTCGAGGAATGAGATTGCGTCGTCTAGGTCCTCGCGGTCCCTTTCGTTGTCGCCGGTGAACTTGGCTACCAGTGCCCGAGCCAAACGCTCTCCGACCCACGGCTGCTCGGGGCATATAAATGGCACATCTTGTACAGCCCCCTCCAAGAGATCGAGAGCCTCCGTCAGGTCCCGGTCGGACTGCTCTCCTGACCTTTCGTATCGAGCGAGCAACAGCTCTGCGAGGAAAGTCGATGCGATCGGGAACTGAATGGTTTCGGAGGGAGTCAAATCCCGCGCAGCTTGAGCAAGTTCGAATGCTTCGTCAAGGGAGCGACTGTAATCTGGCTGCCTAGTCTGGTAGCAAGCATAGAGCGCTCGAGCACGGTTTTCCATATACCTTGCGTCATTGCTCAATGTGGGATCGGCTCTAGAGGCATCGTCGAGAGACTTGATGGCATTGATTGCATCTTCGGCTGTGGAAAAGTACTCGAATCGCGTAAGATGAAGTCGACTGAGGATGACGTGAGTTGCTGCGCGCTTTGGACCAGAGGGAGCATTCGGTGCGTCTTCGGGTATAGCTAGCGCTTGTCTGCAGTACTGTCGAGCATCATTTCCAGCCTTCTCGGAGCCATCGTATAGATACCGATCAAGAGAAGCTGCACCGAGTTCGTGGAGTATGTCATAGTACGACTTGTGCGTCGGGCTGGGTGCCAAACTGTCGAGAGCCTTCAAAAGTGCGTCGTCGAGGGCCGAATCGAGGTCTTCAATGTTGGAGAACGCCTCGAACTTAATTCGCATCATCCGACCAAGGTTCAGGTAGCTTGATACGTCAAGAGTCTCGGGGTTTGGCGCCAACAGCTCGGCTGCTTTGCCGTATGCCTCGATTGCGTCGTCCAGGTCATCAACGTTACCATAAGCGCCGAATTGCTGAGCGAGCTTATCGCCCTCTTTTGATAGTCGATCCGCTTCCAAGGCAGTCGAGTCAGCTGGTGGCTCTGGCTCATCGGGCGGCGTAGGAGACCCAGATTGTATTCGAGGTTCCGGTGCAGGCTCGTCTAGCGGTGTGAGGGGGCCTTTGGCCTCGGTGGTAGCAGACATAATGGTTCCGTGCCCGTCGACGTCGAGGTCCACAGCCGGCGGCGTGCGTTCGTCTGGTATCTCGACTTTGACCTCGGGTTTGACCGGTTCGGGACTCGGCTTTGCGGTAGGGACCTCGTCCTCAGTGACTACGGCTTCGTGGGACTTGCTAGCAACAGAGGTTGGCAGGTCCTGTTGAGCTTCCACCTTGGGACTTGTAGGCTTCCGTGCAGACTCGGTTTCTTGAGATGCCGCTACGGGGGGTTCTGACGCCAGATCAAGGGGAGCAGGGACCACAGGGGCTGCTAGCGCGGGCTGAGGTGCAGGAACGGCGCCCAAATTGAGCCCGAGGGTTGGTGCTTGGGACAGAGCGGCACCGTGAGCGGGGATTGGCTTGGGCTCGAGCGTGGGCTGTTCGACCCGGACGTCGGGCGACGGTTTGACGTTAATTTCGGGGATGAACTCTTCGAGATTCTTGACTGGCTCTGGCTGCTCAATAGTCGCTTGCGCTGCACCTGCGTTTGCAGAAGCTGGAGGAACAATGACAGAGTCCTGGACTGGAGCGGCCTTGGGCGCATGCGGCATGGAGTCGACTTTTGGCGTGACTTCGTGAGGGAGGTTCGACTCTGGTGCAGATGGTGATGCCTGCGAGGGCGGCTCGTGGGTCGGCGCGGCCGGCTGACTAAGACCTGTTGCTATTATTTCAGTCGCACATTAGCGCCACGAACCTCTCGCAGCCAATCCTATACTTACTTGGAAGTTGCGGTTCGATGGTTTGGCTAGGAGCAGCGTGTTCGACGATCGGAACTGGCTCGCTCTTGGGTTGCGTCTCGCCTAGTACCTCAACAGGCTTCGATGGGGCGTTAAAGTGTGGTTGAGTCTCCATTTGTTGAACGGGCATCTCTTGAGCAGCCGATGTGCTAATGGTCTGGGGCGTTTTCGCCGGTTGCACGGTCGCTGTGATTTGAGGTTTGGCTAGAAGGTATCATGTCATTAATTTGAGCAAATGTTAAAAAATATTAAGCCTTACCAGAGATTTGCAACGGTTCGGGCGCCACTGGAGCGGGCTCTGGCGCGGACTCGCCTGGAGAGTCCTCAACTTTTGTCTCTGCTAGTTTCTTCTCGTCGGCCTCCTCAGGTACCACCACATGTGGGTCGGCGGCGGGTTCAGAGATAGACGGGACCGTGGGTTGGGTGGCAAGCGCAGGCTCTGGCTCAGCTTGTTCCGCCTTGACCTGTAAGATATCTTTGGGAAGAAATTCGGCATCTTTTGGTGCATGTATGCGTGGGGGCTCGGTTATAGACTGAACACCGGGTGTCGCTTCGGGACCGTTGTTGGTCGTAGGCTCCACTTCTGGCACTACGGACTCGCTGGGCGTATCAATCGTAACCTCCGATTTCGCCGGTTGTTCTGCAGGAGCGGCCAGCTTGGTATTAGGCCCGAGCTCGGATTGAGGTACGGCGGAGTCTGGATCAATCGGAAGCGCCTCGTCTTGAACCTCTGCAACTGGCTTAGCCTCATCACCGACAGGGCGCGGCGGCTCGACAACCGGGACTGGCGATTCATGCGGCTCTGGGATAGACTGGGCGGCCTGCGGGATGGTAGGCTGCATCGTGGGTTTGGCCGAAACACCAACCGAAGAGACAGTCTGTGGAATCGAAGGAAGAGGGGCGGCGACCGAGCCAGTGGCCGGGGGTGGAGAGCGATCATCGGCAACGAGCGGCTGGCCGAGATTGGAAGCGGATCGCTCAGGTTCGGTCTTGGGGAGTGATTCGAACTTGGACTGAGACGTAACCTCCGGTTTTTGCTCTGGCTGTACGATCACTTCGGTTGGCTGCACCGACGGCGTTTGCGCCACCTCGGAATCGTGGTGGACTATATGCTTTTATTCAGTATTTTATTTCGGTCGTACTCGACTTGACCACTCACCATCAGGTTGCGATTCGGCTGGTTGGGTGG
>WSTH01001493.1:0-12224 GCA_019616345.1 Ceratobasidium sp. 395
CTATGGGGTGAGACTTGCTGTAGTTAGGCGTTATCGGAGCAATTCTGGAGCCGGCTCTGTTTCTCGAATTTGGTCGAGGTCATCAAGAGGAGGACGATAGTTGATATAGGGATTAGGTTTGGAGCTCCTCAAGAATTGCTGCTCCGAAACTCTGATATCAATCAGAACTGCCTGCGAAAAGCAAATCAATCAGTTGATGATCCTAGTCCTAAGTTGGAGCGATACGCTGTGACCCACTCGGCTAAGAGAATCAGTATAAGCAGAGTCTTTTTACCGGCTGGGATGGCTTTCCGAGGTTGTTTTGTCATGAACTTGGGTCCGATTCAATCCGAGGTCGGCTTTTGGCTTTGTATAGGAATCAGGCTCAGATATATCGGCGCATATACCCCGCTAAGAGAGTGCTCAGCAAAAGCTCGTATCAAACTTATTTATTTTAGGAAGTTGGACGTTGTACGATAGTCTGGGAGTGAATAAAAAGCTTCACCTTCTATGGAGTTGGCGAATACCACACTCGGCCGGACGTGACTCCTTATATGTGTCCTGAAACATCTCGAGGTTTACAGGGAGCGTTTAATTGGCCGCTAATACAGGCATAGAATGAACATGATTGTCTCATTTAGTATCGCGGTTTTGGACGGGGCCATTGCGCACTACGGTCCGAAAACAGACAACCATAATGTCTCACGTGGCACACAATATCCTTGAGACAACTCATCACGTGCCGAACAATCATGATTCCACTCTTAGTTTTTACCACGACAATCCCAAGCTCAACCGCTTAAGCAACCTTTTCTGCGCCACACAATGCATCACCAAGCCCTGTCAGAACCTTCTACCAATCGACACACTTGACTCCACCGTCCAGACGCGTCCCGACTGTGATGCTTACCTAACGAGAGGCGGGGTTTATTTATCCAGGGGTCAGCGGCCCCTATCAATCTAACGGACCGTCTCTCCTTCCCGACCTCCGCCTGCTGGAGCTCGCTCGACTTGATCCTCCGTGGAGTTTTACTTTACTTGGTCTTCCGTGGAGTTTGTGGTACTTGTTTCTTCCGTGGAGGGTCGCGCTGCTTGTTCCTCCGTGGAGGTTCGCTCTGACTTGGGTCTCCGGTCAAACTACACTCTCCATAACCTCCATCGGAGTCATCTCATATACCTCCATTGGAACTTGATCAAACCAACTCTCCACCGAAAACTGCATAAATCCTCTCCATTGGACACCCAACCAAAAACCACCCCTCGAAAGCCAAAATGTCCCACGTAAAACACATTCACTCCCCACTCCCAGACTTCCGACCCCTCCTTCAAAACCTCCGCCCTCCACCCGACCCAAACCCCCAACCTCTCCTAGACCTAACACCTCTAACCGAAGCCATTCAAACCACTGGACACATACTCATACTCTTCCTCTACGAAGTCTTCAATACCGGATCCGAACTATTCCAAATTGGATCGACGGCGTGCGATTGGATTCTAGTCAAGGTTAATTGGGTGTTAGTTCAGGTTAAATGGGCGTTAGTCAAGATTGATTGGGTTCTAGTCGAGGTGTTGGTCGTGCTTGTGGAACTGTCGTGGTACTTGTGGGTGGTCTGCTGGTTTGCAGAGTTGTGGTTTTGGATCGTTGTGTGGATTGTGAGAAGAGTGGGTTGGTGGTACGGACGTGTGCTACGACATGCTTGGGGAAAGGTTTGTAGGAGGGTTGGAGGCAAGGTTAGAGGGTGTTTGTGTGGAAACTTGAACGAGTATCAGGAGTATTCAAAGGCGCAAGGTTAGTATGGTCAAAGCTTATTATAAATTTGAGATTGATACTTTGGGATTTTGATTTTGTAGAGTGGGAGCCTCCTCGAAGTGAGTTTGTATGCTTGATCTCAACCCTTGGCAATTGCTTACCTGGTTCGATTTACCTAGGCGAAACACCAGCAACGGAGGTTGAAGTTATCCCGGACCCCCTCGACTGGTTCTCTGGACATCCGGTCCCCTGTGAAGCTTATCCGACTCCTACGTCCAGGCGACAGTGGAACTTCTCCTATTCGAAGAAGGTTGTTATAGAGTTGCCTACTCCTCCAACTACTCCTATCAAAAAGAGCAAGAAGAGGAAATGTGGACAGAGGGAGGATTGGATGATGGTTGAATGATAATAATTTTTTGTCCTTTTGTCGCTCGCTTTGTATCGTTATGCTCTATCTTGTATCGTCACTCGTTTGTTTCTGAATAAAATCGCGGACAAGCCCGGCGCTACCCCAATTGTTTACTCCACGTGACCCTCCCCCCTACGACGATGGTTAGTTCTCCCCCCAACTGCTTGAACTTGTCACTCACCCTCCCCAGACCTCACCCGCGACAAGCACAAGCAAAAATGCAGCAGCTCGACACGCGATGCTCACCGAGCTCCTCGGCTTTGTGCCCCAACTCTTGCTAGACGATATCGCCGACGCCGCAACAGACACAGTCAACAACGCCATCGAGGGCCTCGAAGACTATCTCCGCAAATGGCTCGCTTCACGAGAACAGCAGCCGCCGAGCGATGACCTCGAAGCAGAAATCGAAAATGGCTTGTTGGAGTTTCATACGCTGCTGTGTGGACACCGGGATATGAGCATCGATATGCTCGAGACGTGGAGCATGCGCAACGTGTTTTACGTCCCGCCCGAGTTGAAGATCGTCATGCCCCATCAGCGCGGTTTGGATTTGAGTGCTCCGGCTGGGAGGGATGTTAAAGCCCAGGTCGAGTTGGATGTGTTGAGGAGGAAGATTGAGAATGTGAGTTGCGTGTTGAGTGTTGGTGCTGGATGTTGATTTTGTTTTGGGGTAGGCGAGAAAGTTTCAGGAGCAGCTGAAGAGGGCGGAAGATGTTACGCAGCAGAGGCTTGAACGGTCCGAGGCGAGGTTGGAGAAGTTGAGGTTCTTGAGGAGTTTGGACCCCAGCACGGTCGAATCTCGTACGTCCTCAGCTATCTTACTCCTATTCCATTCCAGCTCACACTATATACAGTACCGAACCAACTCCGATCCCTCTTTACCTCTCTCCGTACTCTATCCACAGCCATACCTCCCCTCCCAGCCGCCCCGCCCGACGGCTCACGTCCGCACACCGAGTCGCGACCCGAGTTCCTGGATTGGGCCATCAAGCGGCTTGTGGATCCGTCCAATGGCGCTGGTCCACGTGGGGGTGGTGATTTGGCGGGGGTTGTGAGCGGTGTGAGGAGTGATGAGGAGGGGGAGGATGAGCGCCGTTTGGTTGGTTCTTCTGCTGCCGTTGTTGAGGAGGAGGGGCAACCGAGCTCGCAGGATAAGGAATGGTTGAGCTCACAGGACCGGGATGAGGTGCCGAGCTCACAGCAGGGTCGAGGGAGGCCGGATTTGTCGACTATTCAAGAGGCGGATGATCAAGAGATGGACCTCACTCAACCGTTCTCGTTGTCGTCTCAAGTTCTCCCTCCGTCGTCTCAAGTTCTCCCTCCGTCATCTCAAGTCTTTCCTTCCTCGTCTCAAGCTCTACCTTCCTCGTCTCAAACCCTCCCTTCATCGCCTCAAGTCCAACAACAACAACCATCATCGTCCCAAGCCGATCCCGAGCAAACATCATCATCTCAAACGGTAGCGCTCCAACTACCAAACGTATCTCAAAGCTCTACGTTCTACTCTGACGCGTCAAGCTCGACGATCACGACTATTAAACGACGGAGGAGTAGTATGATCGGGCCTGGTATGGGTGGAGCTGGAGGTGCTGGTGGGAAAAGGAGGAGGTCGAGTTTGGGGTTGGCGGAGCGGGCGAGGGTGGGTGCTGCGAATCCTGCTGCGAATGGAGGGAGTGGGGACGTAAATGGGGTGAATGGGAGTGGAGTTGGAGGTGAAGGAGAGTAGACGAGCAAAAAATAGAGACTGTGGATAGGACTAGGAGGTGACGATGTCTTTTGTACGACTTGTAGTTGGTTGTTGTTGTACTTGTACTCTCTTGACTTGTTTTGTGAGAGGATTGACTTATTGATTGAGATTTATTCATTTTCAAACTCTGCGCGTGAAAGATGCGTGAACATTTTTGAAAGGTTTCAATCTTGGAGTGGCTACCCGACTAGCCACATATATTTACAAATAACCTCCAGTCGCGCTAGTTTACTAGAGCATATCTCCCTTCCAAATCCTCACAAAATCAATCCAACTCGACGTCATATACCATCCGCATAAAAATGGAATTCATACAAAACGTGATGGGGGATACAACGAGCAGCGGGAGATATCAGGGGCAAACGAAGAAATTATGCAGATTTCTTGTTCTTGGCAAGTCCCTTGTTTACTGTGTCCCGACGTTGTTTTTTGAGGACTAGGACGGAGAAGCTGGAGTGAAATGGCGTTAGTTTGATTGGATTAGGGAAGTAGGACAAAAGGGGATAGGGGGATGTGAAAGTGCGAGGTTGGGTTGTTCGCCAGGGGCGGAGGGTGGATAGGACGAAAAAGCAGGCCAAGAGAACTCACCGATCGAAATCGCTCAACGTCCGTCGCTTCGCCACCGCCGCACGTTTCTTTGCCCACGACGAGTTCTCCCACTTGGTCACCACATCCGACTTTTCGATGTACTTTTTCACCGCGCCGCTGCCTGTTTGTCCAGGTTCGATTTTGAAAGTCGTCCATTCGTTCCCATTCAGATAGGAGTTTGGAGAATATCAGCCATTCAGATAGGGGTTTGGAGTAAGATCATAAGGGCATGGATGAGTTGGATAGTTAGCATCGGGATTAGGGGGAAATGGGTGAATGGACGCACCAGCGCCGCGAGGGAGGCCCTTGACGGTCAACGGAGTCAGGACGAGGTGGCGGTAGGGGTAGGATTGGCGGGGGACGCCGGTGGAGGGGCCGTCGATGATTGCCTGCATGACGATAGTAAGCATTTTGTGTAACGAGGTTGTATTCATGTATGATTCGTTCTCCAGAGCCCGTTCGGTCCAGCATTATGACCTCCGCCTCGGTCTCACGACCTCCAGCTCTTTCCATATGTGCGCCACATTTCTCCAGATGATGAACTTTAGACCAGTACTCACCCGGTTATGGTCAACAATCTCCACTATGACCGCAATCTTGCCCTCGGACGGGCCGCTCTTGAGGAGCACAACGCGGCCGACCTCGACGAATCGTTTGAATGTGGATGGGGCCTAGCAAGTTATCAACGTCGTTAGCTGTCCTGTAGCCTATTTATCCCAGTCCTCCGCCAACTCCTCATGAATTTGTCCATAACTAAATTTATCCATCCAACTTTTACCAAGCCATCCAAGGTTTCCTACTCAATTTAACCCAACAAACTTTCTCCCGCACAAGCAGACCTCCCCTTTAAAACGTATTTATGGGTTCAGTTCACTCACCGGCATAGTTTTCTTCAGGTGTCGAGGAGGGAGACTTTGATGACGGCCGAGTTGTGACGGAATCAGAAAATGATCCGATCGGATATGGGTGGTTATTTCCCGAGTGGCGTACGTTAACCGCCGGCTCTGTTCTTGAAGATCACTTTGATTCGCCAAGCCCTTCCAACTGTTCGGAAGTTCCCATGAAACTATTCTCAAACGCAAATCGTCTATTATTCTTTGGGTTATTCCTCCTACAAGACTACGTCTAGTGTTCACACATCGAGAACGCAACAGAAAAAAACTTGTCGTTGTTCTCCTTGACAAACGCCGTCCTCTCGTCCATCAGCTCAAGCCTATAATTCTCAGCCTCTCGTCGGCTCATTCCACCCTCGACCCGCGTGAGGAAGTTTGGTCCAAGATCTGGATTGGGAGTGATGTGCCAGTCTTGCTGTTGGGGTGGTACGGTCGTCGTGGAGGGTCGGTGGATTGCTGGGTCGACCAGGAATAATGCGACGATTTTTCGATGGCCAGGCCGAGTCTTGTCCTTGAGCTCAAACGGCGACACTCGGTGCTGATAGACATTCGGAAACGCGATGGTTCTGTCTTGAGAGGTACGAATAGAGCCCAGCTCATTCACACACGGCTCATCTCTAAACGGTTGAAAATTAGAATTTAGTTATTTAACGAACAAACATCGAATGTAAAACTCTTACGGTCCAACACCCCAAGTCAGAAGGCATCCCCTCTTGTCGCCTTGTTCATACGTTCCTGGATTCGCTGCCGCAGTTCGAAAAGCTAGCCGACTCTCCGAAATGTTGTCCTCGTCATAATAGTAGAGACCGGAGACCGCAATTGCTTCATTGGACATGCCCTCTATATGCCACGAGCCCCCAGCATAGGTTGGCTTCTCGGGAGTCTATAGGTCATAGTCAGCATCCGAACCTCAAAAAAGTGAATAGGCTTACGAGATGGATATTCGCCAGCTTTACGATAACCTGGATTGTTTTTCCGGCCAGCGTATAGTTGAATCGTCGATGTTCCAGGCTTCCCAGCTGATACCCCCTCGGATTTACTTCTGGGCCAAAATACGGGCGATTCTTAGCCCACTGTTGCCAGGCTGCTTCGTTCTCCTCCTCGTCCAAATTGTCGCTCCATTCGGGTTGTGGCGCATACGTCTCGTTGTACGAATACTCGTTCGGCACGCGTTGAGGAACCGCTTTGTTCTCTGGTATGGAATCCGTGAGGACGTGTTCGAATAGCGGGACAAACTTGGCAACTACGTCTTCCAAGGTGTGGTGCAGGTCAAGGTGAACCCCTGGGTTGAGGTTATTGATATAGCTGACGCTCTTGGCCGATTTCCCGTCTTGCGATACCTCGAAATCCGTAGGCAACCACTGAAATTGGTACGACACATGATAGTTCCCGTCTTCGGCAAAGAATCCGTACTTGTCGTGTGCTTCGACAACCGGAGGCATCGGGATTGCCTGCAAGCGCCGCTGTTGTGGATCTGACGTGTTACCATGGTAGGCCAGCGTGCGTTCGTAGACTATTGGATAGAGCGAAGGGTGTACAAGATCGAGGACTTGGTGGTTGGAACGCGGGTGCCAATCTTTTTCCGAGTCGGGTACGTTTTCGAGTTTCGCGATGCCATCCAATAGTCTTTGTTTCAAGGACGATGGGACGAGCTTGTCAGACTGCCAGATTTTGTCGTAACAGCCAACCTATATCATCCAGTCAGTTCTTCTTTTCAGGTGAAACGTCAATAAAACATACACACCTCTACGCCAGTCGCTTCATCACGCAGCTTCGCGTAGCCATCCAACTCCTTTAGGACGTAATCGATATGCGAAGGTTTCATCAGTTTAGCTTGCTGGACAGCCTCGACACGCCATTTCGCCAGAATCTCCTCGTTCTGAAACTTGGTCCACCACAAATCCTTTTCGCGAAGTGCAGCAGAAAGTCGAGTCATTTCTAGTTCGACGAGCTAGGGTGGTTGAGTTAGAATCCAAAAGCAGTCAATTCGAATGTGACTCACCGGTTTAGCGACAGTCACCGTCATGTCTTCGCCATTGAAATGGTCGACATTGATCGCGAACGCATCGGGAAGCGGTCTGAAAGGCGAGAGCGGCGGAGGCTGAACGTTTCGAGGAGAGATCGTGAGCAACGCTAAGAGTGATGAGAGCATTTTCACTAGTGTTCTTCGTCCGGCAATCTGCTCCTTTTATACGAACCGCTATCCGCGCGTGTTTTGTTAGACAGGAACGCGGGTATTCTGGCCGTTATAGCAGCAATCTTAGCGCGCCAAGACTTCCCTTAACCCACAGAAACATCCAGGCACAAGGTTGACTCGACGCCTATCTTCGCTTCCGGCTCCCGATCACTCCACCCATGACCCAAAGTAGTACTCAAGCATTCTTAGCAGAAACGTTATGCACACGGAAGTCGATTATAGCACAGACTTTACGATTTAACCTTCCATGAATCTGGCAGTTTGAAGGCATGGCTTGGTATGTTCGGCGGATTCTCTGACTACATTCATTTGTAAGTTCTATCGATTGAAAGACCAGATTGCATAATCGTTGGTCGGCCTCAATGTTTGATTTTACAAACGCTACTAGGACAATGATACGTACCGATCGTTGTGCATACACTCCGAATTTTATAGGCTAGCCGATGTGACGTCTACTCTATTTTACTTGTGGATATATGCGCCGCAGAACTATCCCTGATTAGTACTCTGAACCGAGAGGCTATGAGTCGAGAAGCCCATCACTTTTGTAACCTGACCACAACCGTCAGGCGAGTCGCAAAGCATCATCCACCAACTTCTCCGGCTTAAGCGCCCAGTCTCAGACTAAAGTCAGATGAGAACACCAGAAGCCTAGATGCTCATTTTTGATGGAATTTGGCTCTCGCTGGCGGCTGGACTGGAGAGTGATCCCCGACACAGCCTCAGCTCTTGGTCGAGCAATACCGTTCGGCATACCTTCCTCCTTACCACCATGTCCTCCAGTGCGCTTCAGGCTCCTAGAAACATCATCGTGGTGATAAGCTCGTCTTCCTGCCTCCTAACATCATCGGATATTCTTTTGCACTCGACTGATGATACCAAGCCTGACGAGATGACCGAGTCGCTAGACCGGCCACACGAACAAATCTTCGCCGAGTTTCATTGTCGAGATGCTATTTCGATGGAGTACGGCGGAGCTCCCCAAAACTTGGATCGCTCGGACGAACAAGGTTGGTGTCTGAGATGTTAGCTTTCGAATAGTTCACGATGGCGCACACCTTGTTGGTACTCGATACTCACCCCACCAATCATCATGTAGTGTCAACATCAGTTACTATCAACGCATACAATCATGTTCTGAAATCATATAGGCCTGGGGACTACGTCAGGTATTTCTGAATCATGAACCTGAAAGTAAACATCTTACCAAATCTGCTCTGTAGTCTATTTGCGGCAAGCAATCAATCGGCATTTACAGCAGCACATGCTCTGGCGATGGCCTTGGTAAGACCATTTATGTGTACTCATGAGGTAATAATACGTAGTATATAATATAGTATAGTGGAGCTCCCCCAAAAGGTTGGCAAGGGCCCGAGGGGCTGAACCAGGTATTGGATATAAGCCAGACAATCCCGATAAAGTCAGTGCATATACTCCACTATCATCTTTTAACTATGAACAACTGAGCTAACTCGTCTACGTGTAGAATTATTTCACTCTCAAGTCAGTTGTAGCACGTCAATAATACTAAACTGAACCTAGCTCTGACGCAAAGGTAGAATAGTTTGGGTAGACGATATCAGTACAAGTATAGAAATGCTGCAGAGGTGAGTGATGGTATTTGTCTCTTTTACGATCCCTAAGGCTCATGATTTGTCTCGCCAAGTTTTCCTCAAGCGCAGTATATGAGCATGCTATCGGGAGCGAGTAGACATGCATACACTATTGTGCATGACAGTGATGGTACTATCAAGCACAAGGAGGTAGGCTCTACCCTCTAAGGCCACGTTAACCATATAAATGACGCAGAACCTAGGTCTGGGTCTTTGATTTGCGCATATGGAAGCCCCGATACCACAACGAATTTATTAAACATTGGATGATAGTATGTGTTAAAACTAACTTATCGTTTCAGACTGCACTAGCTAATGCCTCCCAGATTCAGACTCGGGATTTGATCCGCTACAAGAAACCCGAAGGTAGTTATCTGGACAACAGGCCCAAGTCGGAGTACACCGGAGACCTACCTCGAAGCACGGACGATGAAGTGTTTGATCAAAACCTGCAACTTGTTGGGGTCTCGACTTATCGGCTTCGCCGATACGAAGTTAGACACAGCCAGGACATATTTGGGGAGTACTCGACCTGGTTCTTAACCAAAGATAAGTGATGTGATGGTTGAATGATGAAGAATTTTAGGATCAATGGACGGCAAGTGGAAGTACCAAATAGAACTTATCACGTGCTACAAGTATGGCAGCACAGCTAGAGCGACACAGGTACTGCATTGGCGCTGCGTACACTCCTCCAACTATCATGTCGACGAACCAACCGCCACCCAAGTCCATCATGGTACATCTAAGTGTACAGGACGCACTAAATCCAATAAACCTAATGTTCAGGAGCCTTGATGAGAGGATTCGGTGCGTATTGGGGAACGACCAAAGATTTGCTCAACGCCCCGCTCAAACTAATTTAGTGTATTCCGATACCGCCCCGAAATACTCACTGTTAAGAGAACGCCGTGGTGGAAGCGAGCTTTCCGAAAGCGCCCAGGTTATATACCTCTAATAAGTTATCTGTCAGAGATTCACGCGTGTTGCACAGCTCCACAAATACTACCAGAGGCTATTGTCGCAGCCCACGACCTGATTTCAGGGATGTACATACCGGGAGATTCTGTGTGGTATATATCTTTAGCCATTGGCTATCTTTTATAAGTTTACTACTTACTACACATAGTCTGTTCATAGACAGCCTTGATCAATCCGTTCTCTCTGCTCTCTCGATCCTGGTCACGGCTTTGGTATGAATCTTAAGTACTTCGTGGAGGGGCTTACCCATCACATATTTGGAAGGCGACTGGTACACCACTTGCCAGCTCTCATCCAACTACACCATCGAATGATACTCCGAAGATGCTGCAGAAGATTCCGACCAAGTAAGTAATATCGTAGTACTCATCTAAATAGAGTACTAAACAGGGATTGAATAGGCTTATCGTAGCTACCAGTAAGCACGAGCGTGGTCACATACGGAGAAGGTAATCTAACATGAAACTTAGGGGATCTCTGCTCAACGACTGTCGGCGCGTCAGATCCAATTCTTTGGTGTAGAGATTTACACAGTCGGTAAGCACGCATATTCATGCTGGATGTCCACTCACCAATCTTGTGATTGTATCTAGCCTCCCTGTAGCGCGACACACTTTTACCGTTGGCTACGACTCTGCCTCTCAAGTACTAGGTTTGTATAGCTTGAGGAACTCTAAGGGTCTAATGGAGAAGAACGAGGTAGGAGACATTGTGTGGACCTGATCATTTACTACGGACTCAGAAAACCATACTCAGGTCTGGAATATCGAAACTGAGCCCGGTACTTTGGGCGGCTTCAACCCAGCGATATCTATGTCAAACAACTGGCTTACGGTGAGCCAGTTTTGTGTCAACGGACCCCTTGAGCGCGCATTTATGACATCGTTCCTAGTACAAGACTGATCCAATCATTAACTACGATCCATTGTGTTGGGCAGGTGGATCCATATTTCTGACAGATCCTACATGGACCCACATAGTAGATCCGTCTCACGTTTTGGACTACGGCTCGATGACTGCACCTTCACCTTCCTTCGTGGCGAATCGGTACCACCTCTGCGGGTATGAGACAACCCACATGTGGTATGGCAAATGCAAATGGCTGAAATGGTCGGCAATATATGATTGATGATTCGGTATTATAGAGTTTTAATCCCTAAATGTGAATAGTCGAGCATAGTACCTTGATTGTATACTGCAGCAAGATCTGATCCTGCATATAGCCGGGTCATGTCGTTAGTAACTTACCACGGGGCCCATGAATCATATGTACTTGTGTTTGTACGAATTATGTATTTAAAAGCGCATCCTGTTAGCTTTTTGTAGCAATATGTGTAGAAACCGCTCGAATGTAGAAGAATATACGAGGTTCGTGAGTCAGTAATCGAGTCAAGTGTGTATGCGCAGCACTTACTGCGTATGACCCAGAGAGATCCATGGGGTATAAATAAAGGCTCTACGAGCCCTTTCCTACTCATCCTTACACTCATCCTCACGCTCTATCATATTCGTTCTATCATTCAATGTATATACCCTTTGATCTCTATAGTGTAAACATGTGATTCGGAACCTTTGCGCTTGTCTTCGTCCAATCCAGCCTTGTGTCCCTCGGTATCAATCAACCCACTCTCACCCACTCAACCCAGGTAAAAGTCTGCATGGCGGACATATGCACCAGATTTAGATCCTACTATAGAGCTCGGTAGCATAAGTCTCCCAATAGTCGGGTTGATTCGTTTATGGCGCTCTCGAAGACAAGCTGCGGCCTCGATGAAATATACAATGTGACTTGAGAAATCATCACGTGGCGTTTTCCCACAGTCGTTGTGGGAGTTTTCATTAAGAGTTACACAATAGGGGTGTTCAGAGTGGGCGAGAAGTGGAACTTCGAATACCCCTAATTGCGTGAAAACCCATGTCTATGAGATATAGCCAGATAACGTTATACGGGCGTGGATTCCAAGGGCATAGCTAAACGCCAAAAATGGTCTACTGAGCTGGGCGCCGGTGCTTGCGCCTCGTATGGCACGCCCCGCTGGCCGGCTTAGTCGCCGGCAAGGTTGGGGG
>WSTH01001494.1:0-12221 GCA_019616345.1 Ceratobasidium sp. 395
GAGTGGGAGGATTTTTCGTTCGAGGAGGATATTGTGCCCATTTCTCCCACTCCTGTTTCTCCCACTTCTCCACCAGCCCGCCGCAACACACTTCGCCGCAAGTCGGTTACTCCTCTCTCGCCAAGACTTGTCAAAGGTGCAAGTGAGTACCCGCTTCTGCCGTGGCTTTGCGTTCCAACATCTGACGTACGACTTAGGTCTCGCCCGATCGCACGCCTCACGCCGGAGCCGAAAAAGCCGGTTCCCAGCAATGAACACGCGTACACCCACCTCTCCGACCACCAACTTTGTCCGATACCCTTCCGTCTATTCGACCTATTCTTTCTACGACCCGGCCCAACTCGACGCGGCTCTAGACGATTCGAGTGATGTCGAGCCAGAGATTCAATCCGGTCGCGCCACTCCTCTCCCACCCCTTCCAAGTGAACAAGAGACAGAAGCTAGCGAGTTTGGTGAAGTTCCCGGAGGAGCGAATTTGGACTCGCGCGGGTCTGTAAGCTCTGTGTCGACCGTTCGTCCACCCGTTGGTCAACGTAGTACGAGCCGCCTAGGTGGGTTGAGAGACAAGTTCCGCTGGTTGCCTGGTCGTTCGACGTCCGGTCACGACTCGAGCTCCGACGAGAGTGCGCGCATGCAACGTACCACCAGCTCGGACTCTTCCTCCATCGATACATTTGAAGCTGCTTGTCCGTTGTACAACAAGGTCAAGACCGCGTCGCACGCAACGGGCAAGTCGGTCGTGTTTGCAAGGCCCGGCTTCAAGTCCTTGCGTAGCGCCAAGCCGACTTCGCCCGAATTTCAGCCCGAACATGGGTACAAGTCTTCGACCGATTCGAGTTCGTACGCTGCTTCGGTCTCGTCGTTTGAGCGGAACGTGAGGCTTGGGGGTACGGCTGCTAGCTCTTCTTCGTGTGGCGACGACTCGTTTGCGGAGGGTAGTCCGAGGTCTAAGATTCGTGCTTTGTCCCCGTCTCGTACTTCTCTTGAAGAACCCAAACCGACGCACGTCCGCTCACGCTCACATAATTACCAGTATCCTCGCCCACGTACCGTCAAGTCTTTTGAATCTCTTCGTCAACCAAGGTTGCGCGACAAGAACGATGTACCGCACCACCCGTTCCCTACCACGGCTGTTCCTTATCCTCTTGCCTATTCGTCCACGATGATGGCCGCCGACAGATGGAACCATGCGCTTCTGTTTGGCGATGAACGCAACCCGTCCAACGCTGGTGGACTCTTGCGTGGCTCGACCGTTTCGTTTTCTCAGTTTTACGGTGTGGGTAGTGGGAAGAAGGAAGTTCTCAAGGGCAAAGAGCTGAGAGGCGGGAAGGTGTTGGATATCGGATGTGGCGAGGGCTTGTGGGTTTTGACTGCTGCCAAGGAGTGGAAGGTACGTTATTTTTTTTAGAGTCTGTTTTGTGAGAGCGCGGCTAATTTTGGGCGTCTAGCATACTTGTTTCGTCGGATTTGATTTGATGCCGGTGCAGATGAACCTTCACGAGCGGCTCCAGGGTGTCAAGAATGCGTCTGAGATCATTGATAGGATTGAGTGGATCAACGGTGACTGGTGAGCTCAAATTATCATGCTAATTCTATTCGTCTGCTAATGCATATATCTAGTCTTAACGCCGCCTTGCCCTTTGATGACAATTCGTTCGACCTCATTCGCCTAGCCAACATGACACTCGCCCTCCCTACCGACGCCGAGGCTGACAACTGGCGTCTCCGTGCCCTTTTCTCCGAAATCTTCCGCGTCCTCAAAGTCGATGGTGAACTCGAGGTTATTGATGAGAACCACATCGCTCCGTCCGCCTCCATCGCGTCTCCAGGTAACCCTGGAAACGCGGCGTTTGATTCGGCCACCGGTCCTCCGTGCCACCAGCTCGACCAAGCTTTCGAGAACATGCTCAAGTACAATCGACTCTCGGCCTATCCCGTCATCCCTGAGCTTCTTGAGGAGCACTTTTCTGTCGCTTCTGAAAGGGCCCATTTCCGCCTTGCCGTCGCGCCCGATGCAAACGTTGTGGACCGTCTTGCCCGTCGCGACGGGTTGAGCGATGAAACCGCGACTCGGGTCGAGATCGATCGCGATTTGGGTCTCGCGAGCGCCGTGCGCCCTGAACATCCGCCTGTCCATGGGCGTACTCGCAGCGGCAGCGTTAGTACCCAAGGCCGAAACCGCAAGATGCTTCAGTTGCTTGGTAGAGAATTCGCCGAGGCTCGCAAGACTGCTCCTCCGACTGGCTTGATCGTCCTCCCGAACAAGATGCTCCCGATGTCACCGGCCGCCGTCTATGCTCACGCGACGCACTCGACCAACACCCTTCTCGCCGCCAAGGAACAGCTGTTCGATTTTGTAGAGCTTTGCGCACGGGGCAAGGCTGTTGCGGACCGCCGGGACTTTGAAGATCTTCTCTGGCAGTACGAGTCTACCCGCTTCGATCGTCTCGGTCTGCGTGACCCTCTTCAGACTTTCAACGACTGGGATTCTGGTCTATCGGACGCCAACGAAGGTTTGTGGTCAGGTGAGCTTCGCAGCCCAAAGTACTCGGCCATGTCGCCCCCTCCGGTCGACGCGGCCCCGCATGGTACCGGTTCGATGGGTCCTCTCCCGGCTTGGCGCTACGAATCCGACTCTGACGTGGTCACGGTACGCGAAATCCGTGTTTGCTTGGCGCGCAAGACGAATGCTACACCTGCTGTTTACAACTCCTCGGCTCAAGCTTGAGCCAAAAAACTTTCGACCTTTCAAAAGACCTTTTCGGACCTTTGACTTTTTTTTTATGAGTTTCGTTTCACGCCGCGTTATGTCTTTTTTCCCTTTGTTTATGACCCTTATGCTTCTTGCTCTATGTTAACTTTCGCTTCGCGCCCTATATGCTTTTCTTCCTTTCTCGCTTTTAATGGGTTTCTGGTTCCCGTATTCTATTCACGCTGCATACTCACTGTTACTTTTGTTCATCGTACACACCACTCTTGGCTTGGACGCTGCCTCTTTACATACAAAATGTTTGTATACCTAGTTGGATTTATTTAGCAAATTTGATTGGATGATGAAATGAACGAGCTCGAGTCATTTTAGTTCGGGTCCAGTATGCGGCCATGTGCTCTGCAACCATATGGTTCCAAGTGAGGATTGACACCGCTCGAAATGACTCAACGGTGTCGGCCAGTTGTTTCCGACCATCACTTGTATAGGAACATAGCGCATATATAAACCTCAAATACACACCCCGTTCACTACTCCTTTGCATAACCATGCTCCCTCTCAATATTGAAGAGATCGCAGACCTCAATCTCTGGAAACCCTGGTTCAAAACTGCTCCTCTCAATCAAACCACTCATCGCGTTCGACTAGCCCAGGCCTGGGATATTCCCGAAGGGAGCCACGTTTTGGAGCTAGGATGCGGACAGGGAGACTGTACGGCCGTGCTCGCAGCTGCTGTAGGAGATAACGGTCATGTTACGGGGGTTGATCCCGCCTCTTTAGACTATGGTGTGTCTATTTGCCCTTGCTTGTACAAATAGGGGTACCAAGTCTTCAACTTCTGCAAAATTTCAGGCAGCCCGTCGACACTTGGCCAAGCTCAATCGCACCTCAAGCAGTCTAAGTTTGGGAGTCGTATGGCATTCGTTCAAGCGAGTCCGATCGACTTTATCGCTACTTCGGGGAACGAAAACAAATTCGATACTGTCGTGCTTGCGCACTGCATATATTACATGTCCTCTCCGACAACTCTTCTGAACATCTTCCAAACCATGCACGACAAAGCACCGAGCATCAAACGTCTATGCATTGCAGAGTATGCTCTGAGCGCCTCCGTTCCTGAGGGATATCCGCACGTTTTAGCAGTGCTTATGGAGGCAGCGTTGGAGGTCCATAAAGACGGAGAGGCTTCCGAACCAAACGTACGTACCGTAGTCGGACCCAAGGAGATTACTAGGCTCGCAACTGCGGCGGGGTGGACTGTTCACCGCGAAGGTATTCTTGTCCCGGATCCAGGGCTTGAGGATGGGAGATGGGAGATTTCAGCCGCGCTAGAGGTATTGAACGAGACTATTTCTGGTCTAATTTCTGGTGAAAGAGAGCGGGCTTTGGTGGGAGCCATGAGAGAGTCGGTGAGTCAGGCAGTGAACAAGCTCGATGGAAAGAAGAATGTCAGAACCATGGATGTATGGTGGAGTGTGTTTACGAGAGCAGGTTAGGCGGTGTAGATGTTTGTTTCCCTTTTGAATGAATCCCACTCTGTTCGATCATTTCATGCAAGATTCAGCGTGCTGGCACATTTTAACTCTCTCGAAAGCAATAACCATACAACAACAGCCGCATAGATCGTAGAAAGGTATAGCATAAACCTCATGTATTTAGTACACATATCCGAGAAGCTTTCCTCCCACATGTTTTCGGCGAGCCTCGTCATGGTCGAGGATGCCAGCGGAAGTGGTCTGGATTTGGGTACTTAATACACCTGCGAAGAGATATCAAGACTAAACATACCAGAATGATGATCCCAAACCCACGAGCCGGAAGCAGCAAGTTCACCCAAGACTCGATCTGAGTGACCTGGACGTTGAAGCGGGGAGAGATGACTCCGGTCTTGTTCAGGCGTCCGTTGAGTTGTACAACGATCTTGCCAGAACGATGATCGTCGATTTGCTCGAATTCACCGATGTAACCTAACGATTAAGCGCGTCAGTACCAAATCGACTTGGTGGTTCCTAAAGAGTAGCAGATATAGGGATGCAGTGTAATGCAGCAGACAGATACTCGAAGACACCAGCAGTCGCCGAGGGAACGTTGTCAAATTTTTTCAACAATATTATTATCTCGGGATGTTAAAACAAGGGGTGAGTGGAGGTGCGTGCCCACCCCGAGTAGTTATTACCCGAAGCGAGTTAAAGAGAGATAACAAGCATATAAGTACACTTAGTACGTACCATGACGCTGCATAACACTCAAGAACTTCACAATAACTTTCGAGCTCGGACGGATGAGCACCTGGCGCTTGCCTCGGCGTTCCGCATTGACGATGTTGTTGAGACAGTCGTTCTATATCATATCAAACTTAGCATGCTCAAGAATTTAATAGAGATATGAAACACTCACGAGCACAGAGACGCGAACCATTTTGGATTAAATTCGAGAGAGCGGGCTCGAGGTCTGCAGAAAGAAAGCGAGAGGCGTAAGTCTTGCGAGCTCAGGATGAGTATCGTGCTACGGAAAGCACGATTCAAACGAGCTGTCGTGTCTGTTCACCTTGCGGAGTTTTGGTGTCGTCGACGGAAATGTTGTTTCGATCGACCAATCAACGGATCAGTATCCGGGTGGCTGAGTGGAGCTGTACAGTACACGTTCGGACTCACGTTTTGCTTCCGACTACTCCGATCTGGTGATTACGCCGAGCTCATTGTTTCTGCAACGCCAAATCCTCTCGACATAATATAGGAAAATGGTGTGTGGTGGCATAAGGACTATATGTACTGGGCTTGACCAGTAAACGACTACTTATAGGGTCGCGTTCGCACCAAGACCGTCAAGAGGGCTTCTCGTGTCCTCATCGAGAAATAGTACGTTAGTTTGCAAGTTACCTAGATAATTCAGGCTAAATTATCGCGTATCAGCTACCCTCGCCTTACCCTTGATTTCCACACCAACAAGCGTATTGTCGATGAGGTGGTATGTATTATAACTTATACACTAATCCAAATCATTCAACTTTTCCGTCACGATAGGCCGTTGTTCCTTCCAAACGCCTACGCAACAAAATATCCGGCTTCACTACTCACTTGATGAAGCGTATTCAGCGTGGTCCTGTACGTGGTATCTCCTTCAAGCTGCAAGAAGAGGAGCGTGAGCGCAAGGACAATTACGTCCCTGAGGTCTCGGCGCTTGATGCGAGCAACGGGATTGAGGTTGACCCAGAGACCAAGGTGCATATTTCGGCTTAGTGCAATGAGAGTTTCTAATCACTTTAATTGAATCCAGGATCTCCTTCGTTCTCTCAACTTCGACTCCATTCCTGTTACCGTTTCCGCCCCCATTACTGGATATGTCCCACCCCCGCCGCGTGGAGAGCGCCGTGGTCGTCCTGTGCCGGGCTCTGGCCGATGAGCTATGTATTTCATTCCATGTATGCTTTGCCTATCAATTACTGCATGTATAACATCGGGTATATCAAGGCGAGATGTACCCCTACTGTGCAATACGGTCGCGCACGTACGACCCTCATAAGCTAAAATGCCAACGATATATGCCCTCGACTACATTTCAACTGCCATTGCAACATTTGCAGCTTTGTTAAAATTCAGCCAGGAAATCCGAGGCTGCGCTCCACATCGTTCTCAGCTTGGCCCTCATATCCTTGTAGTCACTTCATATCCTTGCCTAGGATTACCAGTTTTAAGCCGTCATCTTCTCGGTTTCTACATGACAGTAAAGCTCGGTTATTTTTGGTTCGCTTTAACGAAGTGTATGCGCGTTTTCCCTAGCTCAATCTCTGGGGGAGCCTTGGCCAGTATCACTAGCGGCCTAGTAGTTGTTACAAGAAATAGTATTTAGTTAAGCCTGGATGAAGGCTAACCTGCACGGTTTGGCTGGGTCTTCGTTTAGCGTCTTGAAATATATTTGAATTTACGAAAAAGGGGACCGTCACGTGCCAGGGGGCAAGCGCTGGACAGGCTCTAAAGTTAAACGTTGTGCCTGCCCTCGATATCTTCAACGGGACTAAAAGGTAAAAGCTCCCATGCCTGTCAGAAACCTCGGGGCACGTGCAAGGAATACCCTCAACCTCAACCTATCCTAGTCTCCGTATTGACCAACCTTGTATCCATTGCTGCAGGCTCTAATCGCTAGTTGAGTGCCTAGTATTCGTTTACCCAAACCAACTTATGCTGTTACAGTTTATCTCTGAGGGTGGGCTGTTTCCAGAGAGCTACTGATGGTAGTTGGGGCTCACAATGATAGGAAGCGAGGCGGAAACAGTTCGGATGGTGCTCTGAAGGAATTTAAGGACTCGAAAGCCATTTAACTCCTCCTGCCGTAGTAGAAGTTGAGCAGACGCTAGTCAATAGGCCTCGGATTCAGTCTCCAGGTATGGTCTTCTCTTACAATCGTGTAAATTATTTTAAAAAAAGGACGAAGCGATAGTTGCAAGTATTCAGAGTGGTACTACCGAAACTACTCTGTGCTGGCCTCGCATCCCGCGATAGAGCCCCGCGCGCTCGCATATGGACTCGTGCAAGGCTAGCTCAAAGGTACGATCAGCAGTGGTTGCGGATGGCTCTTGAGAGCTTAATAGCAGCGCCAGCGAGTTTAGCGCCGGTTCTTGTTTTCTCGCCCTTCCGCCCTTCCGCCCTTCCGCAACTGTCTCTCGACGACGCAGTGGGAGCATACCCAAAATTGCCCACGACTTGTAGTCCCAACTTCCGTTTCAATGGTACCTTGTAGGTACTGGTCAACAACTGGGACACGAGTTATATGACTTGTAGCCCCGCTGTGTTCTCGTCTGGTAGCTCTCACACTACTCTCGTTTCTCGGGAGAGTAGTGTACCCGGCTGCGGGACTCCTTGTTATACTTTCTGTGGCTGACTCACTGGATAGTACGCTAGTCGACTAGGAGTTTTGGATTCCTCGAGTTTCGCTGGCTGCCGGCAGCTGCATCTGACCTTGCTCTAGTGGTAGCGTTCAACTTCCGTACTTGGAATCTGTGTCCCTTGCTTAGTACGATAACCGTTAGATTGTTCCGGTAGGATCCCTATTAAAATATGTTTGTAGCTCTGGATTTCCCTGAACTACGCCATCATGAGTGTTCTGAATACGGGGGCGGACGGCTAAGCATTTATTGTCCATCGGACTTACACGGCGTAACCGGGCCCCACAAAGCTATACTTCTATGTTTTGTTGCTCTATCAGCAATCTAGGAGTCCTTATAATAATAAGTTGTCCATTTGTCTCCGCGATAGTATACTAATAGTATGTGATTGCTCAGTTTTGTTTCATAGTACCCATATTGTTTTCTGCTTTGCGCAAATATGTTATTCAAGCCTCAGTTCGAGGGACGTAAAACACCAGTAGGCGGGTTCCGTACACAGCCTTTTGCCTAACCACTCTCGTACCGCATTCAGTGCTCAAAACTCAAGTAACATCGTGGGTGTTCCTTTTTGGACATGGATTTCCAGTAAAATAGGCCTCGTTTTGGCCAGCTGGTGGTTCTGTCGCATCTGATTCTTTTGATTATGCCGTACGTATTTGGAACGTCCTTACGGGAACTCTGGCCGCTAGCCCACTTCGGACGCACAATGGGGACTATAAGCTGCGAAATGCGCTTGCCAGAAGGCATTTACGTCGCATCTGGTTCTGGAAGCGGTATTAAAGCAATGATGTGCCTATTCGAACAGCAACTCGCTGCAAGTGCAGATGTCAGACTTATTTAGCTTGACGGAGCTTGTGTTATATCTGGAGATCGTTATCGTACTACTACCACTTGAAATGAATTCGCTTGGATGATTATAGCTAACATGCCCCCCAGAACATGGGAACATTCACTCGGAGCTTCTTTACTTCCTGGCGGTGCTCCAGCGGTTTGCGACGAATTTGATCAAGGGGCTTTTGGCTGCTAGGAGGTCTGGATACGAGTTAGAGACGCCGAACTATTTGCAGACAATGCTTCAGCCGGTGGCGTAGGCATAGTTTCTCGTATGGTTGAGGAAATTATCACTCTGTGTTAAGAGCTTATGAAATGAAGCTAGAACTGTCTCATTCGGGAAGCACGCCAGCTCTACATACGGCCAGCATCATCCTCTCCAGACATCACCCACATTGTCTCTAGCTCTAGTAACCGGTAGCATGTCCACATACCACGCTGCATCAAACCCAACCGATCGATGCTAACGGCTCGATCTATGTAACAAAGCTTAGACGTTTCCTGACCAAAGCGGTGATCTGCTGTTGTGGGTCCAACCTGAGTTCTTCAACGCGCTTGGAAAGCCACATACATAACTCGGCTGTTATACGCGGGAAGGCACCCTTATTGCTAGTTTCGAGGTAAGGCCTTGCATTTGGACCACGCTGGTATGAGTACACCATAGCCTTGTAACGCTTATACATTACTTTTGGCTTATGCTGATCGCAGCCAAGGTTCAAATCATCTAGCTTCTCCGTTCTTACCAACCTTGTTAACTTCGTGCCGAAGACTTCTTGCACAGGTCTCTGCTCGTCTTTTCGGTTAAGCAGCTGCCTCGATAGCCTTTCAACGTCGAGTCATTTGTCGTTTTTAGCGTAACGCATTGGCCGAGCAACTGAAACATGTGGTTCGTCGTGCAGCTTAGCGCCCAGAAAGCCTTGGTAGCACTTGACAGGTGAGTCAAAATCACTGTTTTGTTTGCCGAGTAACCACAATCAGTAATGCGAGTCGCGTAAATAGAGTCTAGCTTTGTGATGGTTGCCATAAATGAGGAGATTGCTTATTGGCAGGCACAGGGCCGCATTAGGTTGAAGAGGTGCTCCTAAGAAACGCATACAGCCCAATCTTTTTGATACCCATCATCGTTCATCAACTATAGCCGGCGCAGTGATACGCGTGCCTTGCGTTTATTCGCACGTATGATCCCCACATTTAAACTCTTCAAAGTCGGCATTTTCACGGACCGCCGAGTCCAGCGGCGGAGCAAATACTTCACCAAGCTCGGAAAATTGACCCGCTTCAAAGCCGCGCAGTGCATGATATCAGAGTCGAGTTTGATCGTACCCTTTTGAGCGATCTCCCATATGGTCTGCGTGCACAGCATTGTTGCGACGTGCAAAATTGTAGACCGTTTCGGTCGCTCCTGATGGGCCATCTGATGACCGGGTGACACGGGATGTTGTACGGAATTCCGTATCCGTCGTGCCGAGCGCTTGTGGAACATGTAGTGTACAAGCTATATCGCAACGACGACGACACTTTGTGAAACGTAAAGAATATACTCGGAGTCGCGTCGCTGGCGCGGACACGGTGGTACAAGTTAGATGAGATAAAAGTCTGACCTCAAACAGGCCGCCCCTGGCGGTTGTATGCGCAGCGACGACGGTTACAGGCGAGGCAAGGTGAATTGAAATATAGTAGCGGATGATTTCACCATTTCTCGAACCTATGCGTGAGCTGTAGCCCAAATAATCGGCCGTCGCACCCCAGGATGTAAGCCTCTGTTAATTGATCATTGACATCTTGACCAAAACAGCCTCGTTTAGCTTCGTTCTCTTTGCGTACGCATTGCAGATATGTTTGAGGCGCTGACTTTATACGTTAAATTGCCTCACCTTGCCTCTAGCCGTCGCCACCACGCATGCAACCGACTGGGGTGATCTGTTTGAGGTCAGACTTTTATCTCATCTAACTTGTACCACCGTGTCCGCGCCAGCGACGCGACTCCGAGTATATTCTTTACGTTTCACAAAGTGTCGTCGTCGTTGCGATATAGCTTGTACACTACATGTTCCACAAGCGCTCGGCACGACGGATACGGAATTCCGTACAACATCCCGTGTCACCCGGTCATCAGATGGCCCATCAGGAGCGACCGAAACGGTCTACAATTTTGCACGTCGCAATGACGCTGCTACGCAGGTTGAGCGGATCAGGTGTTTGATAGCAATCAGTGGCTGCGCATGTATTTGGCGCGAATCCCGTATGTGGAGGCCTCGGGATCGAGAGATCAATAATGTTTTGGGTGAGGCAATTGATTCGCTGCGATCAAGGAGGTATATCGTTATTGGAGAGCGTAGACTGCATGTTGGGCTGTGCTCGGATCACACGGCGAGCAAAGAGATAGGAGAGCTCAGAATTGGGGGGTGAGGGCAATATGCGAAGTTTGGCTCGTCTCTCTTGCTGTATGGCTTGGCATTGGTGCTGGACAGGTTGCACGGTTGTCAGACCTCATTGAAGCGTGAAATTTTCAGTGAATTGTGTCAAAGTACTAAGATATCGAGGAATAAAGGGTCACCCTCCAGCCCTTCTGATTTGATTCAAACAAGAACGTGTAAAAGAATACATGAGAGGAGTCGTGTAGTCTCATTTCAGCTTTAAGTCATACATTTCTGATATCACATACTAAATCTGAGCAGCAAACGGTGGGAATGCTTTTCCGGTGTTGTTTGAGAGATAAGGGGTCGAGGGAAGCTGGAGGTTATGCTGTGGGACCTCGATTTGGTATAACCTTGCATAGTATACGCACTCGTTTCATAAAAATTCTCGGGGGAAGCAGATAGCCAAGATTAGCTCGGGGTTGCGCTCTCATGTAAGAAGAGGCATGGAGGGAGATTAGGGGCAGGTTGGAAGGAGATTGGAGGGATGTTGGAAAAAGGTCACACTAGGGACCTAAGTCTGCATCGTCCCACATGTGCACACATACTCATTTCATAGCAGCACCGAGGGTTAGCATAATGAATCACCTCGTAAAACACAGACCGAAGTACTCAATGAAAGAAATGACAACGTGCGGTTGAAAACAGCAAAATCACGTCGATGGCCACATGTCATGCTCAAACACAAGAGCATACCTCTCCGCATTCCTTCCTTCGAACATCACTAGGACCACTCCCATTCGTCCAGGTCAACAAGCTCTTTACAAAAAATAGTCGACTCGCCTCAGTTATGTCTGAATGCTCATTACCGGCCCGGCCCGGTATTTTATTGCTCCTCTTGATGTATCCTTACTGAATCACAGGCTATATGCAAACAGAACAGGGACGAGCGACGAGATGTATCAGGACTGGGACATAAGCGGATTCGAGGCACAGAGAGTCCAAGGGAAGTGGTCGCACGAGAAGGTGGCGGATGAGCAGGGATGGTTCTGCTTTGCTGAACTAGCAAGAAGCTGGAGCTTGAAGTTGACGTGGTCGCTCAAAGATGGCGACACGTCGCGAGTTTCGTAAACTCAGCCCCTGTGGAGAATGTGCTGCGTGCTTACTGCGAGATAGGGCAAAAGGATCACAACTAGACAAGGAGACGAGAGCCACCGAGTAGAAACTATAGTGTACCAAACCAAGACAAACTGCACCATGCCAAGACGGTAATTGTGAGAAGAGCCGCGTCAGTCCTTCCTGAATCCCACAGCCGACCACGCGTCCCCTCCGTGCCTTGTCGAGTCAGTTCCTCGAGCTCCAAATTGCTCCAAGTGCGAGCTAGATCGTTTAGTCAGACCGGGATAGTGTTATTAGTCAGATAGTGGTGTGATATCTCAGC
>WSTH01001495.1:0-12218 GCA_019616345.1 Ceratobasidium sp. 395
ATGACTGATTGTTGTGCTCACCTGGTGATCACGTGAGATAACGCGGTCTTTAAAGGAACAAAGCCGATACGCGTTCTTATCTTCCAACCACCACGCATCTAGAGACGCGACTTCAGTCTCCTACTCCCTAGTTGTTTATTGCTTGCGCCTTGATATACCTTGTACTTCGGAACTGTAAAATTTACCCAGCGATTTGATTGTACAACATGGCTTACGTCTTTAAGAGGGGTAAGCTTGTACGCGGAACTTGTCACCAAGTGTGGCGCTGACATTACCTTGGTGTTTCTTGTGCGTCTATTGTATGTTACAACTAGACGGGTGAGTTTAACTTACGCTCTTATCTCCTACGTCGAGATCACTTCTAACCCTCGCCCCAGACGCAGGGAGCGGGTCGCATTTGACAAGATTACGGCGCGTATAACTAAGCTCTGCTACGGTCTGGATCGTAATCACGTCGATCCTATCGAAGTTACGAAGAAAGTAATTGCGGGTGTTTATGCTGGCGTCACCACGGTGGAGCTCGATAATCTCGCATCAGAAACTGCGGCATATTTGACTACCAAGCATCCGGACTATGCGATTCTCGCCGCTCGTATCGCTATTAGCAACCTCCACAAGGAGACCAAGAAGAGCTTTACTGCTGTGATTACAGACTTGCATAATTATGGTATGGGTAATTGTGACGTATAATTTTTTCGTGGCTAACAATTCTATACTAGTGAATCCCAAGAACGGTCGCCCAGCTGGGATGATTAGCAAGGAGATTTTTGAAATTGTGCAAGAAAACGCTGCAACTCTCGATTCCGCCATGATTTACGAGCGCGATTTCCATTATAATTTGTATGCTCTTGCAGAATATCCTTGAAAAAGTTGGCTGATTTCGCTTATAGCTTCGGATTCAAAACTCTTGAGCGATCGTACCTCCTTCGACTTGATGGTCGCGTTGCTGAGCGCCCACAGCACATGCTCATGCGAGTTGCCGTTGGAATTCATGGCAGGAATATTGATCGTGCGATTGAAACCTATAATCTCATGAGCGAACGGTAAGCTCTGGGCGCATGATATTGCAACCCAAAACTAACGTGTTCTATCTAGTTGTTTCACACACGCGTCGCCTACTCTCTTCAATGCTGGCACGCCGCACCCACAACTGTCTTCTTGCTTCTTGGTTGCCATGAAGGATGATAGTATCGATGGAATTTACGATACATTGAAGACCTGTGCAATGATTAGCAAGGTTAGAATATGAGTTTCGTGCGAAACCCGAGTTAACGAGGTCTCTTGTCACTATTAATAGACTGCTGGCGGTATTGGCCTTCACATCCACAATATTCGAGCCACCGGATCCTACATCGCTGGCACAAATGGATACAGTAATGGCATTGTACCTATGCTTCGTGCCTATGATGCCACCGCTCGCTACGTCGACCAAGGCGGGAACAAACGACCTGGAGCATTTGCAATTTATCTCGAGCCCTGGCACTCTGATATTTTCGAGTTCCTCGATCTTCGCAAGAACCATGGCAAGGAGGAGGTTCGTGCTCGTGATCTTTTCTACGCACTTTGGATTCCCGATCTGTTGTGAGTGCATGTAATGCGAGTCGTAATCGTCTACTGACCATCCTCAAAGTATGCAACGTATCGAGGAGGACGGAGACTGGTCTTTGTTCTGCCCCAACGAGGCACCCGGCCTTGCCGACGTCCACAGCGCTGCATTCGTGGAGCTTTACACCAAGTACGAAGCGGAGGGTCGAGCTCGTAAGACTATCAAGGCGCAGAAACTGTGGTATGCCATCCTCGATGCTCAGATCGAGACTGGCGGCCCCTTCATGCTGTACAAGGACGCAGCGAATGGTGAGCTAATATTGAGTTTATCGAAGCTTGGGTTAACGTTTTCGATAGCCAAGTCGAACCAACAGAATCTCGGTACCATCAAGTCCTCGAACCTTTGTACTGAAATCATCGAGTATTCCGCACCTGACGAAGTTGCTGTTTGCAACCTTGCGTCCATCGCGCTCCCGACGTTCATCGTCAACGACTCATCTGCTCCCAACGGCAAACGCTACGACTTTCAGAAGCTGCACGATGTTGCTAAGGTCGTCGCGAATAACCTCAACACCATTATTGATGTCAACTACTATCCCGTTCCCGAAGCTCGCAACTCGAACATGCGTCACCGCCCTATCGGGATCGGTGTCCAGGGTCTCGCCGATGCGTTCATGTGCCTGAAGATGCCATTTGACTCGCCCGAAGCACGCGAATTGAACCTCCACATCTTCGAGACCATTTATCACGCGGCAGTTGAAGCTAGCGCCGAGCTTGCCGAGGCTCATGGCGCATATTCGACGTTTGCTGGATCCCCCGCGAGCCAGGGCAAGCTCCAGTTTGATCTCTGGGGCGTGACACCGAGCGGTCTGTGGGAGTGGGAGGACCTCAAGGCGAAGGTTGTACGTACCGGGCTGAGGAATTCGCTTTTGCTTGCGCCTATGCCTACTGCTAGTACCAGTCAGATTTTGGGCTTCAACGAGTGCTTTGAGCCATACACTAGGTGAGATTATTGCCCCGTAACTAGCAATCTGGTTTCACTAACCGCGATTTTTTGAAGCAATATTTATACTCGTCGCGTGTTGGCGGGCGAGTTCCAGGTCGTCTGTCCCTGGTTGCTAAAGGACTTGGTGAGCCTCGGTCTATGGGACGATGATATGAAGAACATGATCATCGCCTCGAGTGGTAAGTTAGGCTCTACCAGGTTGAAAATGGTATTAATTCTTTTTGATTCTAGGTTCGGTCCAAAATATTCCTAATATTCCGGACGATATCAAGGCTATCTACAAGACCGTGTGGGAGATTAGCCAGAAGACAGTGCTCAACCTCGCTGCGGATCGAGGAGCCTTCATCTGCCAGAGCCAAAGCCTTAATGTTCACCTTCAAAGCCCCACTACTCGTCAACTGGTGAGTCCAAGTAAGAAGACGCAGGATGCCCGTTAACGTCATAAATCCTAGACGAGCATGCACTTCTACGGGTGGAAGAAGGGCCTCAAGACCGGCATGTAGTAAGTTCACTTGGCAGGGTCAGTTTGGATTCTGGTTGACATAGATTTGTAGCTATTTGCGCACGCGACCGGCGGCCCAGGCAATCCAGTTCACCGTCGATCAAAGTGTCATCAAGCAAGTCAACGCAGCCAAGGCTGCAGCTGGAGCACCATCGACCCCCGCTAAACGTGAAATTAAACAAGAGCCAATCACACCCTCTCTCGCGACGCCACCGTCCACAGCGTCTATATCCACGACTTCCGGTCTAACCTCCACTCCTGCTCTCACTACTCCTACCTCCACCGGGACTCCTGTCGTTCCCATCGCCCCAACCATCGCCGCTCTTCGCAACCTGGGCATCTCAAACAACGGTCCAGCCTCTCCCGCAGTCTCAACAGCTGCTGTAAACGGCTCCTCGCTTTCGTTGCCCGTCTCCAACGTTTCTACGCCGTCCGTGGCCGAAACTGCGCCAACGACCCTATCGTCGACTGAAACTTCGAGTAGCACATCAACCCAGACGCCCGCCCAGATTGATCCAGAGTATGCAGCTGCGCTCGAACGCCAGCGTCAACGTGAGCTGGAGCAGGCTAAATTGTATTGCTCGTTGGAAAATAAGGAAGCTTGTGAGATGTGCTCTGGCTAGGTAACTTTCTTGGTTGTTTTGTGTTGTAGTCTTGAATGTTTCAATCTGTAATTTGTGCTTGGTTTAGTTTGAATGCTATTCTGAAAATTTGTTCAAGTCGAAATTGCAAGCTTAGCTCTGCCACAACCTAAAAGGGAAAACCTGCTCTGATGACCAAGCAAACCCTGAGAAATAAACTCAACGGCGGCAACTGCCACCAGCCCACTCCATCCCCATCGGCGACCAGTCCACATCCACTCAAGCAGTTGCGTATACCAGCATGGGTTCTCGAAGCAATAATACAGCTGCAGGCGAAAGACAAATCAAGTACGTATATTCTCCGAACTAAGCTATGTCCGAGAAGCTGAAGCATACACCATAGTGACACCGTAGACGTTACGCACCCTAGTCCCGTCGCGTATATTCTCGCTTTATTCATCCACTGTTTGAGCATCATATTGCGTGCATTCAGTCTTCTCGCCGGCCTCGTCGACCTGCTCGTCGCCTTGGCTGCGCCTCCCAATGTCGCGACCACATCACCCGTCATGCGAGGGAGGCAATCCGCGGCCGTTCAGATTGAGCGGCCTGCACCGGCCGTCGACGCAGACCCGCAAATGCACTTGCGCCATCTTCCCTACATTCTTGCTGTACTGCTCTTGGCAGTTGCAGTTGCGGTCTGCCATTCGTGGCGAGGCGGTCCTGTGTCACGTGACGATGACAGAACCGACGATTCCCAGGCCGCTGTGAGTCTAAATGAGAGAGATCGGTATAAATAACTCACCTTTAATCTACCCGCAGAGAATATGAATCTAACCCGGCCCATCTGATACTACAATTTTACCCTACCCATTTACTCGCGCAATATACAATTATGACACGCCTTGATTTGTCCTATGCTCCCTTTTGCCTGGTTTCGCTCTTGTTTTCTCTTTCTGTTAAATGCAGGGTTCCTTTGGGATGTTTCGGCCATAGAGTCATATATCGGTGTTATAAAAATCTGGTTAAATAGAGTTGTCTTGCATAATTAAACGGTTTGGGAATAAGTTGCAAGAGGCAGACGAGAGGAGTACGGCTGAGAGAGAATTCAGATCCTAGGCATGAGGTTTCGGGCTAATATACCAGCGTAGTTGCCCCCCCCCCCCCCGGAAGAAAGACGCTGAGGCTGGACATTATCGGGCATCGGCGGTTGTAGATAGTTGATACCCCTAGCGTTATCGTAGAGGAACATATATATCATAGTCCAGCCTAGTAGATCCACGAATGTCAAGGCGAAGGGGGAGCCAGGAACCATCGAGCGCTCGAAGAGGGTGGTATTTATGTCCGTAGAGTCCGGAGTCTAAACTAGAGCCGAATGCAACGGGCCGCGGCGGTTCAGGCCATACCGCTTTTGTGGTTGAAAGGCTAAATTAAAGTGCGATCGAAAGGCTAAAGCGCGGAGTTATCGGGGATATAATTTAGCAAGATTTCCGATGTAGTCGAGAGACGGGCTTTCTTTTCTTCACGAATTGATGAAGGTATGCCTGCGTACCCATTTATTGACCTAAATACCTTGCTTTCAGCTCTACCAAAACTATTAGGAACTGCTCTCGAGCCATATCTCACTCACAAACGCTTTTATAGTGAACGCCTTCGGCAATGAAATAAGTCGCCATAATATGCGCACCAAACAGCACTCCCAATAAAAGCCGGATTCCAGATTAGTCCAATGCAGATCCGTCGAGAAGATCCGAGCATAGTGGCAAACTCTCCGATACCAGTACCAAACGGAAAAGTTGAACAACAGCAGCGAGAACGTAGGGCGCAATATAATCGTTTTTTTGGCGTATTTCAAACTTCACAGACGCAAAATTGGTCACGTGCGGAGATAAGCTCAACTCATTCCCACGAACTTAGGCAGCAGCTCCGCATAGAGTGATTCGAAGGGCGTAGTGTCGAATCAACCAGTAGGCCACCTCGGACGAAAAAAAACTGCACTAGACCCGTACTTCCAAAGGTCAATGGCTCCCCGGACAGATACAGTGTTCAAGGCTAGGGCGCACAGGTACGTGAATCGATATGACCCTCGACGTGAGACGCTGATCCTCGCGTGAAGCGGCGGCCCAGTGAATAACCCCCACGTATCCCAAGCTTGTTGGTGCTTCCAAACTCTAATCCTCATGTTCGAGATTGCGTGCGCGATAGTGGCAGTAGACCAAGTCCCAACCCAGCGCGAGCCCCAGCAGGAACGTTCAAGGAGAATACTGGTTGGAGTTGTAGCCGCAGGCCCGGTCCGAGTCCCAGCTCCAGTAATTGCAGGTCCGGTAGTTGTAGCTCCAGCGGTCGCTCGTCCATACCGCCTCGCGCGCATAGCGCGGTATCTCCTGTTCCTGATCGCAGTGACGTTGCTGTCATTTTGGACGTCCGCTCTCAGGGTTTTGACGTGGCATATTCTCGACCGAGACGATTCACAAGTTACAGCCGTCGGAGAGGCAGCCGCAATTGTCGACGATATCTTGACCGAGAATCCAGATCACCACGAACAAACTCCAAGGAGGCGGCCGGCCGCTGTCGTTGCTGCAGACCACCCAGTTCAAGGCCAGATCCAAACACCGGGGGTTACGCGTTCGTGCCATCTCTCCTTCGTAGGCCGCTGGTTGCTGTTTTTGGTCGTCATGACGTTGTCCATCATCAATGTCTTGACGTGGCAGGTCTTGGACGGGCACAGCCCACAGGCTACCACGGTTAGAGGGGTCGCAACGATTGCTGGCAACGTCTTGGGCGCGAACCCGAACCAATGCGAGGTTTCTCGCCTACTCGAGACGCTTTATGGAGTGTGTGCGCGCCTTTGGTACGTAACGTCGCCCCTCTCGCATAATCCACCAATAACCCCCCACTCTAGACTTTCGCTGCTCCGCTGGAGCGACCCGCCACCGGAACGTTGGACCCCTTTTGGATTTTTCTGGATTTACTTGATTTATTTTCGAAGATTGATTTCTAATTTCATCATGAATTTGTCATCACGCCACATGAACAGATGTCTCCACCTCGCAGACGCACCTCATTGGACACTCCCTGCTATCTGCTGTCGATGTTCTGAGCAGTCGCTTTCCTGTGGCCCTGGTGGCGTACCCCCTCGTTGGTTTGAACCGTGTACATATTCGTGCTTTGTCTGCAACTCGGCTGGTTTCTGGTCCCCAAGTGCGGAAAGGATGGTATTGCTAAGCTAGTCGAGAGCGAGAAGAAGTTGCATACTAGAGTCGTGGGTAACTTTATATTCGGATATTGGGCAGATGCCACGACTCCAAGGTCATCTCGGTGTGGAGCTCCGATTGTCTGAGTTATGATCGCCGTTGGAGCAAGCAGGTGGGTCAGCAGATAGATCCCAAGCAAGTCTTAAGGAAGTTTGAGGTGAGTCCAGAGCATTAGGTGGCCGAGTACTGAGGGGAGGGGGGAAGAGCGAATCAACAGAGGCCACCAGTGCTTTATATAACCACTCGGCATATACCCCACGCTGGACCCGTTTCAGATGATTCGATTTCGGCCGCTTGGGAGAACCGTATCCGCCCGGTTGTCGGCTACGGCCGATAAAAAACTGTGCGTGAAAGTGGCACATAGGGTGGTCAAAGACATATGGATGTAGCAGGTGGCGAGCTAGGATATTGTCACAGCAACCAATATCGCAACGACTAGTGCGATAAATCTCGGATTCTGTTGTTGGACAATGACAAAGCAATGACCATGGAGGGGGATGTTTTCCAGTCTGGTTAATGGCTGTAATGTCGGCCATACTTGATAGGTTGCGGGTATGAAGGTAAGCCACACAGCCAAACGTCCACGCAAGCTAACTTACGCAAATCAAAGATACCAAGGTTCTCCCAGATTCGCTCTTTTTGTGGAGTTGTGCTATCAAGTCGACGTCAAATACAAGAACAAGGTGGGGGCTGAGGGGGCTTACGTGACAATAAGGAGGTCTTTACTCAGATCTGACTCACGACCACCCGTGCTAGCGTTACCGTAGGCACAAACCACTCGCTCATACCTCTCAACACGTCATCAAGCCCCTCTCTCAAGAGTTTTGACAATTGGCCTATACCAGCTGTGACTCGAAACACGCACGCGTAGAACATGCGGTACATCGGACTTGCGTGGGTCTGTTGAAATTCCGAGCCCGAACACCATGTTTACCGTAAACTCAAGGGGCTTGGCTCGTGGTGGCTGGAAGGTCAAGTAGTATCTGGAGGGGAGAGGATTGTTGAGACATTTATCTCTATCTAATCGTGGGATCGCCTCTCACCTGATTGACCACAGGTACGACCTTGCCATTCTGGAGTATAAGCTTTAAGTGTTGAACGCTAAATTTTTGAAACGTTATGGATCTGGACATAACAGTTAAGAGACACAAGATCTTCAAAGATTGAACCATAAATGGAGACATACTTCGTTTTCCCGTGTACTTGCTCGGATCAGGTTTCGAGGACACCAGACGCAACTTTGGCCAGAGAACAAAGTACATGAGAGTCCAGCTAGCCTTCTTTTTAGCTGAAGAGGGACAGATGGTAAGAGTGTTTGAGTTTACGTACCTGCTCGCGGAAGCTAACGCCCAAAAGCCCACTTCGGCGTCACCCTGGCTACCATATTTCGTAGTAACCCAGATGCCCTCGAGCATGTTCAACCCCCCAACGATCCGCCCTCTGATGCCCGCCTTCTCGTCGACAGCTAAACTCCCTATTTTGTTCTGAGCGCCCGTCGGAGGATCTCGCCAACACCTCTTCGTTATAATGGATTTGTGCAGTATCGATGTAGTCGAATCTTTCCTGGACGGCCTGGGTAACGACACAGTCGCGTCCTTGTCTTGTAAAGCGGATCCAGTGCCAAAAACAATGGTGGGATTTCAAAGGCAGTCGAGTTGGGAGAGGTGATAGTATTGATATTGTTAACTGTTCAACAAGAGATGCTGATAGTACTCTGTCCGGTCCTTGTCTGACATCGAAGTAGTATTGTCGATGGGGCTGGACTTGTTGGTAGGAAGTTGAAGCGGGAATTGGGTGGTGGGCAGTTAGTTTGGCCATATATGTTGATATTGACACCAAAATTGACCTCGTCAGCCGCCACAACCGCCACACGGCCACTCTATTGGGTGTACGAACTCCTTAACCTAGCATCGAGCCCCCTCACGCTGCAAACATGATGCCAAAAGAGGAGTGCGTCAACCCGCTGATGCAACATTAGGGTTGGGAGTTATCGCCGCCCATCTTCGCCGAATCCCGGTTACGCCCCAATCTTGATACCTGGCTGCCTCTTCTCCCTCAGTGTATTGCTTACTAGCGTATGAGCTGGCAGTTCAAGCAATTCAATCCAATTTATGGCAGCTCCCATCGGACTCCATTCAAATCATCTCGAGCGGATTAAACGTTGCAACCAGATTCCGCACGAGATTGCTGGAGGTTTATCATGACAAATAAGCAACGCCTGGTACAAGGTAGCCACAAAACTGCGTTCGGTCCAACACCAAGATATGCTTGATGCTTTACCGGACGTCCATTTTCTTGATGTGTGACGTAGGCTGATTCGTTGAGAGGAACCACGTGTATTGGCAGAAAGTAGTTTCAACAGATCCGCTGCCTAGGAGCTGAAAGGAGGCCCAAGGCTCAGACTATGACAAACGGTCGACTTGAAAACCCGGCGGCTCATTCTGGCTCTTTAAGTCCCAGGTTTGTCTTGTACCCGGTTAGATTCACTAGAGAGAGCATATTTAACAGGTTGCGGTAAAAACCGAGCCTGGCTGGGAGACCCAGGAGCAAAAAGGGGAACGCTCGACAAAAACATCACAAATTCACAGTTACTGAATGACACGACAAGTCCAATACTAGAGTGACGATGCGCAGAGCACTGTGCCAATAGTGAATCCAGGAACCCTCTAGAACATGATAGAATTCGGCTTCTCAAGGGTCGTACACGAATAGCATTACACCGTGCGTTCACAAAGTTTAACGAGAAAAAACCTAAGCTTCAAGTGCGATAGTAATCAGTAAAATAGCTGGTGAAGACTGAGAGCAGACAGGGCAGTTACATTGCACGCAAAGTGTGTGAGGGTGCCGTTAAGAATGAGCTGGCAAAGCGATCAAGCGCTGATCATTCCTGCTTGACGTGATCTTCAATTCAGTTTCTCTTGCCCCAGACAGCTGCTGTCACCCCGATTCCAGGCATGTCTACAATTGGATATAACTATAGAAAGCTCCAAGACAAATCGTCGTTGGGAATGTTGTAAATGAATCGTAAACTCAGTTTGGTAGTCACGTTAGGCATCAACAACCTTTACAAGTTGAGTATATGCGCATCGTGACAGCTCTTCACAGGCATACAGTGCCTATACAAATACATCCCCAGGGCTCGTTGCACAACGTTGCATCCTCACGGCTTTACAAATGGTCGCCGCGACCCCAAGCCCAAGCTAAGCTTCCCTATTTGGGCGTTACACAGGTCACTCCTTTGACGTCAATCGGTACCTCGTGCCTGGAGTATAGATTCGGTGTTTGTCGAGCTTTTACCGAGGTTCCAAATCAACATACTTGGTACAACGGCTAGGACGGAGATGTTAGTCTACTTGGATTGCTCTTCTTGTCCTTCAATTCTGGCCTCTCCGGCCGTCAGAACCGGTTACCTCAACCGAGTTTCAGTTAACAATCAGAGATATAAACGGCTTTTGATGCCACGAGCTCCGCGTCACTTGCTTTTCATTTCGTGCACTATACTTGTTCTTTCTGGAATTACCAATTTAGTTATGCTATTGTCATCGTTGACCTCCAGGCTTTATCTAACTATGCTCACACCATTTGAACTTACGTAGAACCCGACCCGCTTGTCGTGAGTGACCGCAATGCCCCACTAGAAGCTCTAACTTTATATTTGTGTATAGCTTCGACGGGGTACTATCAGGGCGACGAATGCTGGTGAATATGTTTTCCACCCTGGGGAGCTTGGTCAATAGGAGCACTATTTTCTCCTATCCAGGCGCTACTAGACATTATGTGACGGTTGGTCGGGGAGCGCGGTAGGTTCGTGGATCATATGATATTCGCCCCAGATCACCGGAATGGGTCACAGCAAGGCGCCCGCACCGTTATAAATCAATAAGTCTGATGGCAGCTACGTAGAATACTAAGCCGCTCAATTAGATTTGGCTACAAGCTTAGTGCAAGCAATGACCGGCCCATTCGAATGGTCGAGAACTCACAGCCAGGTTTGTAGACGGGAGTTTATGTGCCACCGAAACGCAAACACTATACCGATAAAAGACCTTACTAGATTATTAGGACTAATATTATCACGGGTCATGAAATTTACACACGACGGCTAAGCCTTTACCGTCGGCGGTGATGATACAACCTTTTAAAGCGACATATGGCTAATTCTGTAGAGCGCAGGATTGGCCCTAAGATTAGGCCGTGGACTAACTCAAGTCTTTGAGCTCTCCGATGACTTCTATGATACTTGAACTCAGTGAGCGGTGACGGTATGACTCGGAGCCAGCAAACACAGGAAGGAAGGAGTTGAGTCAGCGCAGCGGGCCAGCCGCGGTAACTACATGCTGTCTCAATGTCTTGATCCAAGAGACAAGAATCCTTTGGTGCTGAATATAGCAAGTACATATTTGGACATTTGCGTGCTTATAAATAAATAAGAGTACAGATAGTTCATATCACCCGAGAAGCATAAAATCCGTGACTATACCCAGCAGAATTAGCTAGCGGACCGCCTACTTGGAGATGTAGCAGCTGTATGCGCTAGGTCAGCGAGCAGAAGCGAACGAAACCGCCAAGGAGACTCACATGAAGTGCCCGTCGCAGGCGTTAGGGTGCCCGTCCCGGCTGCCGTAGTTCAGGCGCCAGCGGTTGCCCTCGTCCACGAAGTCGTCCGGGTTGCCGAGCGAGACGTCGCCGTGCTGGCCCCCGTTCTTGCCGATGTCTGCAGCGAATCGTCAGGCGACCAGCTTTACAGCGACTAGTACTGCCGGCGACTTACAGCAGATGTAGTGCCCGGGACAAGCGTTCGGATGGCCGTCGCGGCTCCCGAAGTTGAGTTTGAACCGGTTACCTTGGTCGGTCACCAGGTCGGGGTTGCCGTACGAGGTCTCGCGTTTGGTGAGCTGACGGGGCGATGAAAATCAATATGCAGCACCGAATACAGGTGCAACTTACTGAGTCTGCGCTCACGTTTGTCATGGGCGAGCCGGCGACGAAGGTGGCAGCGGCGGCGACAAGAGCGACGGAAGTAGCGAAGAAATGCATGGCGATAGGAGCTAGATGTAGTGGATTGGGTAGCTAAATAGACCGAACGTTGAAGGCTGGGTGTCGAACTAGCGTTCGCTTCCCTCATACTTATACCACTCAAAGTTGACGTTGTTTACTCCGGCGCAAATTCAAAAAAAATATAGTCTGCAACAAGCAAGCGTACGCTGAGCGCGTACACGCCGCGCTCGAGCGTAAACAAAAGGGCAGCTCGGACATTGTACAGCCAGACGGCAGGAGGATCGCCACCACCTTGACGTGATTGTATGCTCTTGGCACTTGAGGCGGTCCCGCTT
>WSTH01001496.1:0-12218 GCA_019616345.1 Ceratobasidium sp. 395
ATTTATTCGTTCATACTTTATATGGCTGCTGTCCCAAGCCCCGCTGTCTCCCTCTCTCATCACATCCACTGGCATCCCATTCTTCCAAGTATGCTGACCGGCCTTTTCAACCTCTCAGCCTCGACCATCCTGATCTCCGGGACGTTTGCTTTCGTTCTGTCCCTGCCCTTGTCCCTCTTGCTCGGTATCCCGCTCGACCCCGTCGCGCTCACCGAAGCGCTCCCGTTCCTCGTCATCACCGTCGGATTCGACAAGCCCCTGCGGATCGCGCGCGCCGTGTTTTCCCATCCTAGTTTTACGCCCATTTCGGGTATGGCCTCTCCCGCGCTTCGCGGGCCCAAGAAGACGGCTGCTGAGGTCGTGCGCGAGGCTGTGGATAGCGTCGGACCGGGTGTCGTACGTGACTATGCGATTGAGATTGCTGTACTGGGCGTTGGCGCTGCGAGTGGTGTTGGAGGACTGAAAGAGTTTTGTGCGCTCGCTGCGTTGATTCTCGCGTGTGATTGTGCGGCATTGTTTACGTTTTATGTGGCGATTTTGAACGTCATGACCGAGGTGTGTTTCTTTTTTTCTTCTTGTATGAGCGGCTTGAGGCTAATGCTTGGGTTGAATAGGTTAACCGGATCAAGACGCTGAGGAGCTCGAAGCGCGCGCCGAGTCAAGAGTCTGTGCCGATGCAGAAGCGCATCTCGAATACTCTGTTTGGTGTCAAGGGATCGGATACGACCGAGGCTGAGAGTCCGGCTGTGAGGTTGAAGTTATTGTTGGTGCGTTGGGTCTTTACGTAGTTTGTATGCTGGATGGTTGGCTGATCGATTTTGATTTCTTTTTATTCCTTTGTTGCCACCGATTTTCATTTGCCACTTCCTCTCGTATATCTACTCATTGGCACTGGTCGCTCGTTCCTTGAATGCTTCCTCAAATACCCTCGATGGTTGCCTCCTCGACCTCGACGATGCAGATCATCGCCTTTCTCTCGCTCCACGTTCTGAACCTCTGCACGACCCTCACACCCGCGACCGCGCTCAAGCGCCATACCTACTTTTCGCACATCCAACGCACGGCTCAGCAACCCTCTGCGCGCGTCGATCTGTCCTCGCCCGTCATCGCTGCCGCGTTGAGTCAAATCGTGTCCGACGCGGGAGGAGAGGCGATCCTCGTCCGCGCTGGTCCGCCTGTGCATGTTCGCGTCATTGCGCCCAACGCGAGCAGTAATATGATTACGTCTGGGCCGAAGAAGGTTGTTTCTACTCAAGAAGGTATGCTTTGTTCGTTTTCACACAAGGGGTACACGATCTGACGAGTTTAATAAAAAGGCACGTTTGATTCGTTCATGAGCGAATGGTCCACGCTCGTCGGAGATCCGATTCTGAGCAAGTGGATCGTGCTCGCGTTGGCTGTTTCGGTTTTCTTGAACGGGTATTTGCTAAAGGGAATCGGGAGCGGTGTGTTGGGTTCGGGTATGAAAGGAGGAGTCAAGTTTGCGAGTGCTGTGGATTATAGTGCGGATGCGGTCGAGCAAAAGGCCAATGGCCACGCGAACGGGCATGTGCGCGAGCCCAAGCCGAACGGGTTGCTTATGGTCGATACGGGTGTGGCTCAAGCGGCTTCCCCGCCCGAGGTGATTCCTATTCCGCCCACTCCTGCCCTCGCCCCTGTGCCTACGACCAACGGCGGACACGAAGAGATCGTCGTCAACACGCCTCTAGGCACTCCAAGCGGCGAGAAAGCGTCGATCGGTCGTCGGGAGTACGATGAAGTCGTGCGGATCTTCGAGGCGGAGGGCGCGGCTGTTTTGACGGACGAGGAAGTCGTGCTTTTGGGTCAACGCGGAAAGATTGCGCCGTATGCGCTCGAGAAAGTTTTGGGCGATTTCGAGAGGGCTGTGAGGGTCCGGAGGGCTTTGATTTGTGAGTCGCATCCATTGTGTGGATTGGGGTATGAGCTGAACTTGGGTTGTTGTAGCTCGTGCATCGGCGACCAAGACGCTCGAAGGTTCTGCGCTTCCGATGAAGGACTACGATTACGCGCGCGTCCAGGGTGCGTGCTGCGAAAACGTGGTCGGGTACATGCCTATCCCCGTCGGAATCGCCGGTCCGCTCATGATCGACGGCGAGTCGTATCCGATCCCGATGGCGACGGCCGAGGGTACTCTTGTTGCGTCGACCTCTCGCGGATGCAAGGCGTTGAACGCGGGCGGAGGTGTGACGACCGTGTTGACTCAAGATGCGATGACCCGTGGACCGGCGATCGAGTTTCCGAGCGTGACGTTGGCTGCGCAGGCTAAGCGGTGGGTTGATTCGCCCAAGGGTGAGTAGTCGTTGTCGTTTTTTAGTGTGTGGGATGGGAGGTTGATGGGTTTTGGTGAAATAGGTGCTTCGATTCTGCGCGAGGCGTTTGATTCCACGTCCCGGTTCGCTCGTCTGCAAAAGCTGAAGTGCGCGATCGCCGGTCGCACGATCTACGTCCGGTTCGCGACTTCGACGGGCGACGCGATGGGCATGAACATGATCTCCAAAGGCACGGAAAAAGCACTGGAAGTCATGAGCGAGTATTTCCCCGAGATGAGCGTCTTGGCTCTGAGCGGCAACTTTTGTACCGACAAGAAACCGGCGGCTGTCAACTGGATCGAGGGGCGCGGGAAGAGTGTCGTCGCTGAAGCTGTTATCCCTGGCAAGGTCGTCAAGAGCGTGCTCAAAACCACTGTTGCGGATTTGTGTAACTTGAACGTGAAGAAGAACCTTATCGGGTCTGCGATGGCTGGGTCGATTGGCGGGTTCAACGCGCATGCTGCGAATATTCTGACGGCGATGTTTTTGGCGACTGGTCAGGACCCGGCGCAGAACGTGGAGAGTTCGATGTGTATGACGTTGATGGAAGCGTGAGTTGGCTTTTCTATTGTCCTTTGAGTTGGGATTTACGTTTTTTTGTTTTGGTTTTTTAGGGTAAACGGCGGCGAGGACCTATTGATCACCTGTTCGATGCCTTCGATCGAATGTGGGACCGTTGGGGGCGGAACGATCCTCGAGCCCCAAGGCGCGATGCTCGAGATGCTCGGGATCCGAGGCGCACACCCTACCTCGCCCGGACACAACGCGCGACGGCTGGCCCGGGTGATCTGTGCGGCCGTCATGGCGGGCGAACTCTCGCTCATGAGCGCGCTCGCGGCCGGTCATCTCATCAAGGCGCACATGGCGCATAACCGGTCTGCGCCTGCGACTCCGCTTGCGAGTCGACCGATGACGCCGATGTTTGCGCCGTTGTCGATGCCGAGCGTTCGCCAGAATAGTATCGGTGGAGGGTATTTGGTTGCGCCGCCTTTGGGGAGTAGTACGACTAGTACGGATGGGACGACTGTGAATGCGTGATCGTGTTTTTCTTTTTAATTTTTTTGTTCTTCTCTTTTACTTTTACTTTTTGTTGTTGTTGTTGTCGGGATTATACACACTCTGCATATAGTTTAGGAATACAAAACACGATATACTTGTATTGGATTTTGATCTGATCGGCGTATAAATATGAAATTGGGTTCCCTTGCTCCACCCATCTCTCTTTCACCTTGAACCCGACGACCACTTGGACTTGATTATACTACTATGGCGAGCGCATTGCACAAGCCGTTGATGCCGCAGCTGGCCGAGGACGATCTGGTGCGTGCGATCCGCCGGCCGTCGCTCGTGGCCCACGGATCGTCTCCGTCGACGAGCAGACGAGGTCAGCCTGGGTCTTGGGTTTTCGTTATAGTAGTTAATTTAGTTACAGGCTCGGGGAGCATTACGACCCCGTCGGGCCTGACGGTCGCATATCATACGCGCACAAACGAGTCGGACGACCTACCCCATGCGACCAAGAAGACGATGACCGACCACTTGCGCAAGTACGAGAGCCTGTTTACGCTCACCCCGCAGCGCATGCGTATGATCGTCGATTCGTTTGACGAGACGTTTGAAAAGGGTTTGGCTGAGCCCGAGCAGGTCGTCGTGAGTCGTGCTTTACGTGATCTATCCAGGAAACACAAGATTTAATTTGGTGAATCAAGCCGATGATCCCGACGTTTGTGTTCGGCTGGCCGTCGGGACAAGAGACCGGCGATTTCCTCGCGGTCGATCTGGGCGGGACCAACCTGCGCGTGTGTCTCGTCACGCTGCTCACCAACGGCAAATTCGAGATCACGCAGACCAAGTACCGGCTCACCGAAGAACAAAAGCAAGAAGACGGCGAAAAGCTGTTCGACTTTTGCGCCGAGTGCCTCAAAACGTTTATCCAGTCCCAGCTCGGCGAAGGTCTCCAGCTCAACAGCGAGGGCACTCTCCCGCTCGGGTTCACGTTTAGCTATCCGTGCGCCCAGGACCGGATCGACCACGGCAAGCTCATCCGGTGGACCAAGGGCTTTGGCGCGCCCAACGTCGAGGGGCACGATGTCGCTGAAATGTTCCGCAAGTCGCTCGAAAAGGCCAAGGTCCCGATCACACTTACTGCTTTGATCAACGATACGACGGGTACGCTCATCGCGTCGAGTTATGTCGAGCCCCGCACGAAGATTGCGGTCATTCTCGGAACAGGGTGTAATGCTGCGTATATGGAAAAGGTATGTTTCATTCTACCGAGGGTTTTTATTATCCGGGGATGTGGGGGCTGGTGTGGGGTGGCGCTGACGAGCACCGGTTTGATTCCAGATTGAGAATATCCACAAGATCAAGAACCTTGGGTTGCCTGATGACGCCGAGATGGCTATCAATTGCGAATGGGTAAGTTCGGACCCGATCCTATCTGCCGGCTGGCCTGCTAACTTTTATGCGGGGTGTTGGGGAAACCATAGGGCGCATTTGATTCGTTTGAGCATCAGCATTTGCCCAGGACCAAGTACGATGTGATCGTAGACGAGACGAGCAACAAGCCAGGCGAACAAGCGTTCGAAGTACGTCTTTCTCTTTCTCTTTCGAACATTTAATTTCAATCTAACTCTTTTCTCTCCAGAAACTCATCTCCGGTCGATACCTCGGCGAAATCCTCCGACTCGTCCTCATCGAGCTCATCGACGAAGGCGTCCTCTTCCTCGGCCAAAACACCTACAAGCTCGAAAAAGCCTACTCGTTCGACACGGCGTTTCTCTCGCTCATGGAATCCGACCCGACCGACGAGCTGCTCACGGTCGTCGGGATCTTTACCCATTTCTACGGAATCGAAACCACGCTCGCCGAACGTCAGTTTTTCCGCGCGTTGGCTAAACTCGTTGGACGTCGGGCGGCGAGGTTGAGCGCGTGTGGGATTGCGGCGTTGGTTAACAAGGGTGGGTATTTGGAGGAGGGGTGTTCGGTCGCTTGTGATGGGAGTTTGTATGGGGTGGGTTTTTTCTTTTTTGGTTGTGTTTTTTTGGGCGTGTGTGTGGTTGGGCTGATGAGTTGTTCTTTTTTTGGGGTGTAGAAATATCCTGGGTTCGCTGATCGGTTGCATGAGGGTTTGATGGATGTTTTCGGGGACAAGGGAAAGTGAGTCGTTATTGCACTACCAACCCGAATCATTCAAACTCATGGATCGTTTCCAAGGAAAATCATCACGCACCATGCTGAAGATGGGTCTGGTATGGGCGCAGCTTTAATCGCCGGTGAGTCTTTGCTGGAGCTCTAACAGAGCGAGAGAAACGTCGGGGCTGAAATCGTGGCTATAGCTATGACGGCCGAACGCCGCGCCAAGGGCTTCGCTAACAACTGTTGAGTCGTGGTTACGAGTCTGGGAGAAGTTTTGAATATAGATGAGTTTGGAGCTGATTAACCCCTTTTGAACAATCTGTAATAATTACCATATATGCATGTTTTTGTTTGAACTGAAATCAATACGCTGCTCAAACGGAAACTACCATCGGTGAGAGGCTGCCTGCGTCGGTGAGGAGTGGCGCAGAGGACGATCACATCGTTCCAAAAAGTGATATGCAACCGCGTTTGCATTGCCTTCTACATTCTTTTCTGCGTTAGCTGTGGAGTCAGGGTAGGAGTCTCGGTGGCGCTAAACTGCATACAAGCACCTAGCGAACTTTAGAAATACGCTAATGAGCACAGTATATGCGCTTCGGTCGCCACCGCAGTGCATGCATAGAAGGCTCAGCAAATCAAAATTGGTGACGTTCAATGCAGGTGATTTTACTAGTCAAAACCAGAAACGTAGTTGCAGATCAGGAGTGGCTTCACACTCGCATAACTCGACTAGCGGATGAACAATAGACACACTTGAGATTTTCGGCACGTTGGCTTCACTATCGGTTCATTCAAATTGCGCATTTAGCTAGGTTTGTCCACGAATTGACACGTCTACGGAGGTACAGCGAGTCCGGTAGCCGGTAGCAGAACCATTGAAGGAGACCGGTAAAGCGGTTGGCGTACTATGAAACGTATCCAAAAACGTTCATGCTCTCGGCTTTTGCTCCTCACGGAAATTTCTGACGATTTGAACGAGCTGGCGTAAACACTCGATCGGCGCTAGGACTGGCTATACGACTAATACCAAAATGGAACAATCTTGGGTGGGCTTGATCTGAAAAGCTGGCTTCAATTTAGCGCCCCGGACCATTGAGAGGTGGCGCAACCACATCTGATGAACTGCTTAGCTGCTCATCACATTTACTGGGTTGACAGAGTAGATTCCATGTGGGCGATCATGGCACTGTTTGACCGGGATGGGGGAGGTATAAAGGAGGTATGACCGACCGACAGACTAATTCGCCACTCTCTACGCACCGATAGCCACTCTCTACGCACCGATAGCCACAAGCCTGAAGACACCAGATACATATCGTAATCCTAGCCTACTTTACGACCTTTGTGCTTATATACTCAATGCAAACTACTGAAACCAACCGGTGCGTGAAATTGTTCATATATTTGAACCCAACCCTTCTAGAACTGCTTCCTAGAGTCGAGCAAAATCCTCAAGATCTCAAGTCGGCCCCCATCGTTGTTCACAAGTAAGTAACGAGTTTTCCAAGCCATGAACCAACACTGAGACTTTGTCTGTTGGCAGTGACTCTAGTTCCAATCTCTACGCTCTCATCATCGGCATCAACGTCTATCTCAATGACAGCCTAAGACGTCTGGCAGGGGCTGTGTCAGACGCAGACTCAATAAAGGAGTTCCTAAGTACTGACCTCAAGGTCCCCGACGACCACATCATCAACCTGCAGGATGAGCAGGCGACTCGTGAACAAATCATACAAGCCTTTGGAAGACTTCGACATGATACTCGTATTCATAGAGGTGATCCGATCTTGATATATTATGCTGGACATGGTGGAAAGCGGGAAGCATCGGCAGAGTGGAAAGAGAAATATGGGTACGAAGAGATCCAGGTTATATTTCCTCATGACTACAACTCCCTCCTTTCTGGCTCAGAAGAGCTTAAAAACTGCATCCCGGACAGGACTATTGGGATGCTTCTAAATGAGTTGGCAGAAGCCAAGGGAAATAACATAGTAAGCAAAGTTGTCAGTTACCATTTGATACTAGCTAATCTCTATCTCAGACTGTGATATTCGACTCGTGCCATTCTACCTCGGGTAGTCGAAACAAGGCAATCTCTGGCCGAGTTGCTCGCGAGGCCGAAGCCGTGCTCCCCATTCCCAACGATATCGATTTAGACATTTTCCCAGACAATGCAGCGGACAACTATTATCTCCATGAAACTCCAGGAGAGTCGCGTCGCACCGAGCTGCCACTTTATATGGATCAAGGGTCTCATGTCCACTTGGCAGCGTGCGGGTCTGAAGAGAAGGCATGGGAGGAAGACGGAAGAGGCGACTTTACGAAATCATTGCTGAGATGTATTCGAGCGAGCGGGGTCGACAAGATTAGCTACCAGAGTCTGATAGTTTCACTTCCTATGCTTCCAAAGTAAGCCTAATGAGTCTGCTCACCTGTTTTCGATTTTTTGATCTGGTACTCGATAGGCAAACTCCACATTGCTATGGTGTTCACAAGTCACGCATCCTTTTCAATTCTCGGGTCCCTTCTCGCAAGAGCGCGTTTGTACCAGTTGAGCACGAGGGTGATATCTGGATGCTCCAGGCTGGTGCAGCATCCGGAGTGACGCTTGGTTCAATATGGGAATTGCATGCTAAACCGGTTGACGACTCAGAGCCCCTCGGCCGGCTTGAAGCAGATACACCTCAAGCTTCATTGACCGCCCTTCATCCCATACTTGAATCAGGATACAACATGAGCTCTACGCTCGTCTCCATTAGCGAAAACCGGTTATATGCGCGGCAGATTCGGGTTGGGTCCGGCTCTGAGCTCCGGGTTTACTTTTCACCTGAAGCCAAGGAGCTTGTTTTCCACGGCAGCCAGCCACCGAGTGCAGTTGGATCGAAGGAGTACGAGGTCGGGTACGTCGTGCATCAAGCTCGAGATAGCGCAGATCTTGTCGTGGAGGTCTATCATCCTAAGCCCGCACAGGAATCGCACGAGCCTAGCACAGAGGTAGAGGTAGAGTACACTATCTGCCACCCCCATCTTGAGAAGTACGGTGTGTCCAAGCTTAGAAAACGAACGCGAGCACGGATGAACGAAGTGGAGTGTGTGCTTTTCGCCGCGGCGAGGTGGAACTGGTATCTGCAGTGGAGTAACCCATCTACACGACCAGAACCAACTGTGTCGATGGAGCTTGTCAGTGTAGGTCGCGGTTTCAGCGACAAGGTTGTCCCTGTAGAAGGTAGCCTCAACACAGGGGTCGTGGATATCAAGGCTCGAGGCAGCGACAAGTACGGGATCCGGTTGGCAAACCTGACACCAGATCCATTGTACGTTGGAGCATTCTACTTTGACCCAAATGACTTTTCTATTGGTGCGTTGCTCCTAACAAATGCTGGAGGGGATAATGTAACTAAAACCTGAGAGCAGTTTATATATTCGGAGTCACTCAAGGCAGCAATCGGCAGGATTTAGACCTCCCCGGGGGTAAACACATCGTCATTGGTGATGCGGCCAATGGAGGGTCTCCGCTGACGTTCAGGCTCGATGAAGGTGTCGAAATTGACGTTGGCTTCCTCAAAGTGTTTTGGTCAACTACGCCACTTCAACTGAGCAGCATACCCCAAGCGCTATCATTTCAGGATGTGTTAGCATTTGAAGGTCCTTTGGTATCGAGGAAGGTGGGGTTGAAGGTAAGGTCAAGGGGATCAGATTCAGTGCAGAAGTGGGGGACAATACTCGCAACCTTGGTCCAACGTCAGCCGTAGGGAATTATTGGTTAATAAATTTGTCTTACTTATAAGCGTTCTTGATTATTAAAGTGACCAGGCACTGGAGCTATGTGTATTCTTCAGCTTGTTTATTTACTTCAATGTACGATGGATCAACTTCGTCTCGAGCCAAAGTAGCACCAAGAAAACCGAGCTATCTCCAAGTCTAAGTGGGTGGCTTCACTCAGCAGTCATCATGGGTGCTAGTAAAACAGAATCCCACCGCGTCAGCAAATTACAATATCATGCAGTTAACGCTACAGCTGCCCCTGTAGCACCATGTAATGGGGGGATAACTACGGCTACTACACTTTGCTACTGTAGAACTACGTAGTACTACACAGCATCCGGCAGCAGCTGTAGTAATAGTTTTTGGCCAAATTTTGAACAGGAAGAAGCCCCAGAGCAGCCTGCTACAGCTGCTACCAGATGCTGTGTAGTACTACGTAGTTCTACAGTAGCAACCGTAGGTATTCCCCCATTGCATGGTGCTACAGTAGCAACTGTAGCGCTAGCTGCTGGATTTGGTTTTTGCTGATGCGGATAAACGATTTAGCGATTCTGCTCACGGCGCCAGGCTTTCTGTAGCACGGGTTAGAAAGAAGTAAGGGTGAGTATCTTAGTCTGTGAACATGCGGCAGAAAATATCGGTGCTGAGCCCTATATATCACTTCTGTGAGCTGTAGGTATGTCCCATACCGAACCAATTCATTTCCTATATATGCGGACGAAACGCAGTTCAATGTTCATTACATAATCTCTATAAGCTCACGTGAGTGTGGCGCTCTTGCCCACTTTGGCTCGCGGTCTCTTCTTGTCTCCCTTATCTGCCTGCACAATGTTAGAAAGACGGAGGGACGTCCTACGCCGCCGCTTGGGGTCTGGCCACTCTTCTGAACCAGAGCAGTCCGATTATTCGTCCGATTCTCAACCCGTTCATAGGCACCGGATAACCGAGTTAGCATTAGAGTTGGTCACACCCGACGTTTCAACGCGCTCTCCAGCCCCGCGTCTCCCGCCTCGGTATGCGAATCAAAAGAACGTCATGTATATCCCGATTATCCAAGACTGCGTTTGCGAATTTCTTTCACCTCATAGCGCAATGGCTGTCGCCCAGACTTGTAGCTCGCTTCTTCGCCCAGCAGTCCGACAACTCTGGAGTAGCAGTACGGTTCCTATTCAGTACCTGCTTGGACTTCTTCCCGGCACTGAAATTTCCGAACGAGGCTGTTTTCTACAGGTCCGTTACATTGTTTCGATTCTGAGTGAGTTAATGGATCCTAAATTCCCTCTTAGCTTAAATCGCCTAAAAAACATTCGGACGTGGATGACCCAGACTCAGGTAGTTTTAACAGGCTTAACATCTACGCTCCTCATATACGGCACCTCATCTCAGATACTACAGACGTGGATATCATAATTTGCGAGGAAGACTGGTATGATTTGCTTTGGATTGTGAGGAACGAGGTGCTGCTACCTAGGTTGATCTCTTTGACGGTCTGCGGCGATAGTGTCCTTCGAGATTTGCTTGAAATCTTGGTTCGCCCCTCCATAAAGGAAGTACATATGCTTGATTGCGAGTTTTTCCTCTTGGAAGCCGTTTCTACTTGCTCCTCTCTAGAGTCTCTGTCGCTTGTCTCAGCCAGTTATGGTTCTGCAGCACTGATCCTTGAACAAGATCTGCCGCTTTCCCTTGAAAGGCTGAAGATTCCTGCACATGGATTGTACGCAGGGCTGTTCGCTCGCCTAGCTGAGATGCAAAACCTCCGGGAGTTAGAGCTAGTTGGTGTTTGTGATTATCTTTTCCGGACCGACCCTGATTTCTACCCGCCGGGTGCGTTCATGGCACTGAAATCTTTGGTCGTTCATCGAATCCTCGGCTTAGAGGCAGAATATATGTGGAACACCCCAGTAGTCACCAATCTTACCCATCTCGAACTTAATCGGGAGTTCGGTGACTCCACAGAAAGCGATATAGCGTATTTTGACATTATTGCATGCGCCTGCCCTAACATCTCGTCTCTCAGCTTAGTGCACTGGTCTGACGATGGGGAGCCAGGCGAGGTTTCAGCCAACGCAATATTTCGGCTTCGGCCACTGAAGCTCGACTCACTCGAGTTGAGAAATCTCCAAGTCGTCCCGCATTTGGACACAATCCTGCAAATCTGGCCGTTATTGGTCACTCTGGACTTACATGATTATACAACCTCTCTCGACGAGTTACAGGCCATTGCGGGCCAAATGTCTCGGCTTCGTCGCCTAACGGTAAAACTGGATCCTCTTTTCTACCTTGAGCCAATGACACGTGGTCTGCCTTTACTCTATGGTACCAGTCCAGCCCTTCAGCTTTGTTGCCCACTATACCATGTTCAAGAGCGACCTGTAAATAATCAAAACTTTCTCGCAAGGTACGTTGCTGCGGCTTCATACACGCGAATGCCACACCAGCTGACATGCACATAAGATACCTGGCTCGGTTATGGAAACAGGTTGAATGCGACACACCTGGTTCAAAAAGTGGGGTGTATGTTGAATTTCTAGCTACATTCAATGTGAAGGTCGCGGAGTATGCAAAGGACTCGAAGTACAGCACTAGGCTACCGAACGATTCATATTACTCGTGCATCGGGCCGAAAACTGGTCAATAGCCGATCAACATGTGTATAAAGTTCATCAATTACTGTATGTAGAATATATGCACTTTAGACCATGGGTTGAATTGTTGTGGAGCCTTCGCTGGCTGCTGGAAGGCTAGATGGATGCGAGTATTATCTTGAGGAACGTCGGTTGGTCGTGCCTTTCTTGAACAGCCTGTTTTGGAAATCTAAACCTCAAGTTGAAATATGACAAAACACTCCAACATTTTCCCCTGATCTAGTCCTGGCGTAGCCAACCTCGAGCATAAGCGAGAGCGCCATCTCTGGGTTACGATGTAAGAATAAATTGAAAGAATACAAATCAATGCTTGAACTATGTACAGCAAAGCCACAAA
>WSTH01001497.1:0-12214 GCA_019616345.1 Ceratobasidium sp. 395
AGCGGGCCGACCCCCCATATGCCGATGAAGAACCGAGTTTTGACAGCCGAATGGATGCACGAAGGACGAGTCTGGGCGGTCGCGATGGGTGAAGACAAGCTTGTTTTGACACTGAGGCACACGAGCGAGGTCGTCCCGCGCGGCCCAATCAAAGTCAAAGCGTTTGTTCGACTCTTCCCGGAGGATATCGAATGGAACGAGGTCGAAGAACTTGCCTCGACCGGGTCCGACCGATTGTTGCCGACGTACTCGTCCGTCGTTGGTCCTGCGATCACGCCCAGCTACTCATGCGAGTTTGATGAAGCGCCGCTGGTACCCGGCCCGGCGGCGTTGAACGGCAACACTTCGTTGTGGAAGGATGATATACACATGTCGAGACTGTCACTTTTGGATCTGGTTGGGATGAGTGGGGCGATGAAGGTGGAGGTGGTTATCAAGACGACCGAAATCCCGCCGACGGGGACTCCAGTGGTAGAAGAGTGTCCCTCGGCTGGGTCGAGTCAAAGGAGTTGTGAAGTCGAAAAACCAAAGGCACCGGAGAGCGTTAGTGGGGAGTCCGATGCGGAATGGCAACAAATTGATCCTTGAAGAACATCGAGTTATCTGGTGTTGTAATTTTGAAGAATTTTGCTGTGTTAAGTTCTGTATTCACGTTTTGCTGCACAATGACACTTGCATATGAACATTAAGGATAGATCCTACCCTGTGATCCCAAACCCCGTAAGTACATGCGTAGGTGAGCTATCGTCAAATCAAGATCTTCAGCCCACCATTACGGAACCCATAGGCTTCTGGCCCAATATCTTTGTAATGTTATTACACATGCATGATGAGACAGTAATCGTGCTGTATTTTTCTCCAGCATCGTTTGCTTTCGTGCCCCAGCCGGCGGGTTTGTGATTTGTGACTCCGTAGCAGAGATGAACTGTAACCTCTGACGAAAATGTAACGACTTCATTACGTTCCTGTAATCTGATTGGCTCAGGAGTCTCCTATAATCTAAAAATAGGTCGCGGTCTAGAATTTCATTCTAGGGCAGAGCTCACGATCACAACATGCGCGCTTCTGAGCCTTAAGAACCATCGATAGGGGCTCTGGCATGTGGGCGTTAAACGCTCAAAGAAAGCTCACTATGGCTCAATAGCCGCATATAGGCTGCTCAAAGAGCGCGGTGAACTCAAATAGCAGGCTAATTGAGTGCTCACTTTTCCAGGAGGAGGGGTCTCACCCGGGCTTACTAGACAGGTTTTGGGCGCTTGTCGGGAGTATCCGATTTTTTATACAATGCCGGAGCGCTCGTTAACCGTTCGCTAGTGTTGGTACGTCAGAGAAAAACGGTTTCGAAACCTAGCCTAAACTAACTAGAAGGGTGCGAATTAGGGAAAACCTGTCTAATTTAGCCCGAATTAGGGGCCACCCAGACCAGGAAGCGGCTTATTCGCTCCGCCACAACGAAAACCAAAGGTTTTAGCTGGTAGACCCCTAATCCGACAGCTTTTAGAGCGGAAACCACTAAAAGGAGTGAAATTAGCGGGCCCAGCATGTCACGACGACCCGATTAGTTGTCCAACAACTAATCGGACGGGTCCCGGAGCCAACACCGAGCAAATTAGTTCAGGCATCACCCGTCTCTCCGCGATTAGCAGACCAAGAACTAACCAGAAGTCCGATTAGTGGCCCAACCAACTAATCCGCCCGACAATTAGGGGGGCAGGGAACCCTGATTAGTGGTCAGGCAACTAATCCAGCACGAATTAGTTGCAGGCTGGAACGGTTAGTGCTTTTAATAGTACTGACCACTGCTGCTGATAGTCCCTTCGCAGTCTCCTTGTTCTTTAGGGCCGACTGGACGGGTCGGACTTGAGTGCTTGAACATCATGGGAGTCGGCGCTTACCTTACGCCGGTTCCATTTAAGGCGCCACAGGCGTTAGCCTGTTTCACTCTTGACCACGACCAGTCCATACGGGCACCGTCGGGTGCTTCTGCCATAGCGGCGGCCGTAGCCTCCGCCGCAGCCTCCGCTCATTCACCGCCCACCCCTGTCCTACCCTCGGTTGGCGCTGCCGTTGGACAACGGGTTCGCCGCTCACTGTAAGTCTAATATTCTTTTCCTCCCCGTGCAATGTTGACGGTCGCCTCCAGGCTCCCTTGGTTTTGCCGCGTGCCAGGTGTTGCACTAACCTAGTGTAAATAGCAGTAACCCAAAGTTGGGAGTAAGCCAAGTGAGTTAGCCAGGCTCCACGAACATTCTTCTTTACTAACAGCCGTGCTCTAGGTTTATAAAACAACGGGTGCTGCACAGCCGGGGAAGCAACCCGGTCGTTCTCGCCACAATTCCGTTTCCCCGGCGCTCTCGCCGCTTTACTTTTCGTTACTCTCTACAATGTAATCTACACCTATAGCAATATCACGGTTTTGTCCATCTAATCCGTGCGACCCGTGGCCCAAGGCCTAATAATTGTGTGCTAAATGAATAATAGTGAACTAAAAATGCGTCAAAACAACGAAAAGATAACTAATTTCTAGCTAACAGGCACTAAACGAGCTAAATCACCTCTTTTATTCCATATTAGCAGTGCTCCGGTACTATTCAACGACTAATCCCACAATCTTGACTCTCATCCAACTAATTCACTCAAATTAGTTCCCGAGAACTAATTCACGTCAACATGAAACGCCGCTGCTAATCGGTCAGGCCCGGAACTGACCTAAGACAGGGTTCACTAATCTGGGCTGAATTAGTTGACACCTTGGCAAATCAAACTAATCAACTCATTCCGCCGGAATTAGATAACTTCTTTTTTCCTGATGACTAATTACCCAGCCACGTCAAGTTCGGTTCGGTTTCGGACTGTAATCGCGGTTGCGAGTGAGTTCTAGGCCCGCTATCAAGCTGCCGGCCACCTTACATTTTTGACTAGCGCCGAGAGAGCAGGCTTGGACTAAGGATTCTGGTCGCATATAAAAAGGTTGCTGAGGGAACGGCTTGAATGCATCAATCAACCTCCGGACCGCTGTTGAGGCTCAATTTTTTCCCCGGGCTGCCTGCCGAAATGCCAAATACAAGCCCCCTGGCATTCTGTGTGATATGGCTAAATGCTAGCAACCAGGTGGAGAAGATCGTGGCTGAGTCCATCCACAGGGAGTTCGTTGTGGACAATGTAACTGGTGGCATCGGTAAGCTTCCTCTGCCTTGCGGGCTGTAACGAATGTCCCGCTGAGAGACATCATTCTTTGAAGACCCGGGTACTTCGATGTCAAACGGGTGGATCAACTTTCGCACCATCGAAGATTTGGTGGGAAAACGTGGCTGTGATATCCACCTTGGTGGCGGTGAATTATTGGTGAACATAGGACCCCCGGACTTGCAAAATTCGAGTACGGTTAGTTCATGGGGCACATTTCTACAAGTCAGAGTAGAGGTCTCTTGACATAATTTCTTCGGATTATAGGCTCATATGCATATGGAAGGGGAAGCTGAGTACTTGGGACTTATTGGAGATTGGAGGGAAATTCCTTGGGAATGAAAACATATTGGATAGACGTGAGGGTCTTGAAGGGATATGTACTAGATTACAATTGAGCGTGAGTTGTGTGTATGCGGTAAATTTCTGGTTTTGTTCGCGCGTTGGGTACGTTAGTAACAACAACTGGCGCAGATACGTGTGCGGCTTTGTGTAGTATTAGCTCAAGCTCTTTCCGAGTTGAAACGCATCGAGATACACACAGTGAATAGCTCCAGTCTACAGGTTATCTCTTTGAGGAGTTTACGAGTAGTATTTGTGGCTGATAACGCCTGAGAGTGAGGTGTTAATTCTTAACCGATTCGGAGTCTAGAGCACCTGATTTGTTTCCGGTTTTCTCTAAGTCTATAAAAAGAGACAAGTGTAGCTTACTTGAGAGTACAGCGCTGAGAATACAGAAGCATCGAAGATTATCTGCGGGTGTTATCAAAGTTAAGCGACTGAAATTGCTCGTCAACCGAGATGACAAGAGTGTATGTGGGAAGCAAGCCAGAGATCGTCTAGGGATCCCAATGATGATTTATTTGGTATTATCGTGGAAAGTTGTAGATTGAAGAGCTTGATTTACGAAGAACGTAAAAGTGGATAAGCGACCTCGCATTTCTTGGCGGAAGAGGATAAATCAAGACGGTTGGGATGTCATGGTAGCCACGTGACACATTGACCTGGATCCACCTCGAAATTATTTAAATAAGTGCCTACTCTAGCTACGAAATCAGGATGTTGCTGGCGACACTGGGCTGACAACAATAGCCGGATGCGTTACCGGGTGCCTGGTTGCTAAACGTTTTGCCAAAGTTGGACCGACGCCCATTGGTTGGCGTCTGTTTTCCCTGGATGGCGCCTAATTTGCTTCCCATGGGTGACGAATTTGCCTTAGTCTCTCACACGTCGACCGAACATCACCTCCTATCCCTCCACCGCCACCTGATTCATTCCTCCACTCTTTTCAGTTGTTCTGACCACTATGCCAGACGTTGCGTCTCTCGAACCCAGAATTTACGCTATTCTCATGGCGCCGGCCGTCGATTTGAACAGCATCTCGGCAAAACGTGTCCGGGCGCAGTTGCGAGTTAATGACCCCGAGTTGGGCGACGACTGGGTGCGCGCGAACAAGGAAGAAATCGATAAACTGACGGCGGCCGTGTTTGAGCGGGTTAGGTCGGGGGGTGGGGAGAAACCGTCGGAGTCGCCGTCACCGCCGTCACCGGTTGCCTCTCCGGATCCGGCTCCGGCAAAAGCCGTGACTACGAGTTCAAAGGGAGGAGCGAGCAAGAAGAAGAGTCCAGAGGAAGCGGCAGATGCGGAATATGCCAGGAGACTTGCGTCCGAGTTGAACGGCCACAAGACCCGTGGTGGGTCGGCGGGGGCGCAGACGACCAAGAAGAAGGCCGGAAATGGGAAGAGGAAAGCAAAGAAGAGTGCCGAGGAGATTCAAGAGAGTGATGAAGAGGACGAGGAGCCTGCAAAGAAAACTAAGAAGAAGAGGAAGACTGCCGGCGCCGAGGACGAGGATGGAGGCACGAAGAAGCGGGGAGGTGGATTTCAGAAGGAATATGCTCTCAGGTACGTTCTTTCATGTTTATAAATTGCAATCGTATATTGACGGTTGTAGTTCTGCCATGGCCGAGTTTACCGGGGCGCAAGCCGTGGGTCGAACCTATTTCCTGTGGGACAGCAATACTCATATGTTTATTCTAGCTTTCTCGTCCTCAAATTGTTAAAAAGCTATGGGATCATATCAAAGCAAATAACCTCCAAAACCCTGCCGACAAACGAGAGATCCTGTGTGACGACGCGATGCAACAGGTATTTGGTGTGAACCGGATCAACATGTTCCAGATGAACAAAATGGTTAGCAAGTAAGTCTGCATCGTATCATTCTTTGTGCAATGTCTGACTATTTTTTACAGTCACGTCTTCGAGCCACAGGAATCAACATAATATCTTGACCGTTCGTCTACTATTTTGACATTTCTGGACCTTGGTTGCTCCTGGAATTGTTGTAACCCCCTTTTTTGTATTCAACATGTCAACGTCATTTTGTTGTGTGTACCGAATGTTGTTCAAAACTGCGACAACAAACATGTACAATTATCCGTCCTTTGTGAACCATGATGTTCCAACTCTACATATGATATTACGAGCTACAAGTGTAATACAAAAAACTACCGATCGACCCCAAAGTTCTCCCCAAGCGGGAACATCGCATTCGCCACCTGATCCTGTCCTCCTTGCCCTTGCCCGTCCTGTCCATCTTGCCCCCTCTGCTCCTCGGCCCTCTGCGCGACCCACCGACCGCGCAGATAAATCAACCCAGAAATAGCCGCACACAACACCACCAAAAACACCGTCTCCAAAAACTCGTCATCCTCATCATCGTCCTCGCCACCACGCGGCCGTTGACGCGCCGTCATACCGTCAAAGAAATCTTCGGGGAGGTAATCCATATCAGCTTCCCCGCGCTCGCGTTCGATCTCTTGACCCCGCTGACGACCCCATTTGATCGGATCTTCTTCTTGGGGTGTGCCTCCTTCGCTTCTGCCTGTTCCCCCTGTGGTCGAGTCCTTGTCTTTGGTTTTGTCGTTGGAGGCGGATGATTTTCCGGCGAGTCGTTTGGTGAGGTCCCATGCGTCTTCTCCATCGATGCCTTCGGGGTCGAGTAGGAGCAGGGTTTTGTCGGTTCCGCCCGTGATGGTATAGTACATGCTTTTTAGGTAGAGTTGGATGAGAGATAGGGTAGCTGGGTAGTACGCTTCGCTGTTCGTCGCGAGAGCCATGTCGTAGTGTCGTTTTGCCAGATGATAGTCCTGTAGTAAATATGTTTAATAAATGAGATAGAATAGAGATAATTAGTAACACACTTTTGGAACCCCAACTCCGTTCTCATAACACCACCCCAGATTCCACATGGCCAACGCGCTCATTTGGGTGTCCACAGCCGCACTGTAATACCCTACTGCACGCGCAACGTCTTTAGCCGTGCCAAGACCGTGATAGTGGTAGTCCGCAACCTTGACGAGCGCGTCGACGTTGCGTTGCGCGGCCGAACGGGTGTAGTGTTGGAGTGCGACTCGGGCGGTGGTCGTGTTGGTGTCGATTTTGGATGAGCGGATGAGGGAACGGTCTATACGTCATAAGATGATTGAGCGGGGTAATGGAGAGAGGAAAGAAGGAACGAACCTTGATCCAAAATAAAAGCCAAATTATTCTGCGCGACTTCATCCCCTCGTTCGCTCTCCACACTCCACCTAACCATCCTTTCCTCACCAACACTTCGCCTCCCGCTCCCACCAGTCCCGAGTCCCAACTCGCCATCCTCCTTCAACTGTCTCCACATCCCGTTTTCATTCGGCAACACCAAAGAACCTTCGTTTAGAGCCCAGCTTCCGCGTTCAGCAATCAATTTATGAAAGGCGACTGCGACGGAACAGCTTGGTTCACGCGCTCGGGCGCGTTGAGCGTTGTAGGACGCGAGGTAGTAGTATGCTTCGAATGGTGCGCCGTGCCGGATGGCGGTTTCGAAAAAGGGGATGGCTGAAGTGAAGTCTCTGCGTTCTGTCGAATCATTTAGTATTTGAACCTTGAGGAAGCAAGGAAGAGACGGACCATAGTAGAGTTTCCCAAGGTTCACCTGCGCCTCTGCCAAATCCTGGCCGGCCGCAACACTAAAATGGCTCGCAGCCTTTTTCAAATCCGGCTTGCCGTCAAACAACCCATCCCGATAGATAATCCCAAGCCCGTTATGACTCTCCTTCTCCCCAGCCTCGGCACCACGCATGAACCACATCCGGGCGACACGCACGTCGGGCTTGACACCTTCCCCACGGAGGTACATCTTGCCCAGGTACGCACAAGCCGCCGCGACGTGCGTTCCGACTCCTACTTCGTCCTTGGATAGCTCCTTTTTCCCAGTTAGGGGATTCGCGATGTTGTCCCGGACCCAGACGCGCCTTGCGACGGCCCTAAAGTACTTGGACGCGCGCCAATAGTCTCGTTGAACTTTTCCGACCGCTTCGCCCGCGTAGATCGAGCCGTGGTAATATATCTTCGCCAGTTTGATCGCCATATCGGGTTCATGCCGATCCGCGTGGTACGTATAATACTCCAACACGTCGGCCCAAGTTTCGCCCGCCGCACGGGCATTGGCAGCTGTGATAGGCGCACGAAGTGCATTGTAACCCGTGCTAGCTACGCTCGCGCCGTGTCCGTATAATCCACCCGCCAGATCGGATAGTTTAGTCGGTTTAAGAGGGAGGGTACGACCACCGTGTGGGCCGGAGAGGAAATGAGTCATGGCCTGATTTGAGGCGCGTTCGTACCATTCGAGTGCGGCCATGCAGTCTTCGGCTACTCCGATCCCGGCCCAGTAGCGATATCCCATTGCCATTTGGGAGGCAGCGTCTCCGCTCGAGGCGCCAAATGTGTAGTATAGCGAGGCCTGGATCATTTGTTAAATATTAATCGTACAAAGGTTGATAGGAGTGAACGTACCTTGGCCTGGTCAACTGGGACAACCCCATCATACCCCGTCGCATGAAAGAACCCCAACATCCCCTGACTAGTCCCATTCCCAGTAAGCTGCGCATGCCTCTCATAAAGCCTATACGCTCTCCTCGTATCCACACCGAGCCCAACCGGTGGATACATCGAAATATGCGCAAACACATACATCGCCTCGACGTTTCCCATCTTCACCGCTTTTTCCAACCAACCCACGAGCCGAGCGGCGCGTTGTCGAACGCGGGCTTCGTCCCTCGACGCACGCGTGGAGAGGAACGTGGGCAGCCATGATTGGGTCCGGAGTTTGGTCGCGATTCGGAGCGTCGAGGCGAGTGGGCCGGTCGGGTTTGTTGGGAAGAGCGAGGTGAGCCAGGGTGGGAGTGTTGGGTCTGTGGGTGAGGCGGTTGTGGGTGGGAGCGCGTCGAGTGCTTTGAGGATTGAGAGTGCTTCGGTGAGAGCTTTTTGGGCTGGAGTCGAGTGTTAGTTGTACATAGGCTTGGGTAGGGAGCTGGCTGTACCTTCGACTGCGTCCGAATCTTTCTCGGCCTCTGGTGTAGGCTCGGGTTCCGTTTCTACTTCCGGCTCAGGTCTCCGTACAGACTAAAAGTAACAAACCTGTTCAATCCCTAAACTAAGTATATGTTTATATTTACTCACAGGCGTTTGCACACTCTCTAAGGTCCTCGTACTCTCCTGCGCGACCTCGGACAATGATGTCTCAGCGTTTGTGGTAGCGACGACAGCAGAGCATGTCGCAAGTATCGTGCATAAGAGCACCGCTCGTCTTCGCCTTTTGTTCAAGTGCATTGAAGCAGATTACCGTGGCACGAAGCAAGTGACGTGGAGATGAGTGAGGAGACCCTGAGGTTAGCGCTGGCGCCTAAATAGCCGTTGGACCTGCCGATCACTTTAATTTGATTTTGGTTTTTCTGTGTGCTAATAAATTAACCTAAATTTAGTATCATGTGCGCTAAGCGGATGTAATTTATTCAGTCGTTCATTCATTCATTCATTTCATTTCATTCAGTTCAGTTCAGTTCAGATACAAAAGTCTATTGGACAGTGACAAGACAAACTACAATCATCGTGTATACAGAGTGTCCTTTCACTAATTAGAAAACGTCCAAGTAAGATAAAACCGAACCCCTATCTTACACCCCCCCCCTCTAGGTTCAACTCACCGCCTAACCCAGTCATCCCGTCCTCTAACCCACCGACTGACCCCCTTTCCATACCTCTCGAAATACCCAGCCCAACTAACCTCCTCGATCCAAGGCAACATCCCACCCAACACCGTACAAGCCGCGTGTTCAGCCACTTTGGTCGCAGGCCCAAACTGAACCTGGCACGCGGCGCACGGCGAAGCCCACAAAGAAGGACAGTGTAAAGGTGCCCGGTGGTGTGGATGGTGTAATAGATGCAGATGGTGTGGCGGGGGTATGGGTACAGGCAGCGGGAGGAGATGGTTTACCGGACCGAGGTGGCCGTTTGCCGGTATGACGTGTGAATGGGCGTTGATGTTGATCGGGGACGAGGCCGTGTGGTGCATAAAGGGCGCATGGTGGTGTTGATGGGTCGAGAGCGCGATGTGCGGGGTGAGGTACACGCCTAGGTGAAGTACCCGGAGGGATCGGAGCGGTAATAGATCATGCGCGATGCTCGACTGCAAATCATATGAAAAGATCGTTAGCCGGTATTCAGTCGGTAGCCGGAAGCAGGCAAATCGGAGACAGGTTGATCGTTAACCGGAAATCGGTAATCGCGAATCACCGCATGGTTCGCCGAAATGAACCCCCCTGGGCATGATCGGGAAGGAAAGAGGACTTACCGCATACTCGACGGCCCCGTCGTCCGAGAAATAAGCATCGTGGTCATGCGGGAAAGCCGGCCAGTACGAACACCCCTCGGTCGCGCAATCGAACAACGTGCATCTGCCCAATCTGAGTTCTTCCAGTTGAATCCCGTCCCCTGTCCTTGAGGCGCATACAAGTGATTCGAGGCGTTCGCCGTCGGGTGCGTGGGCGTGGGCGATTGCGAGTCGTTTGAGTCCTCGGGGGATGTGAGGGAGGAGGGTGTAGTATGTGTATCCGATTCGAGGGTCGAAGGTTACGTCGTTGTGCGCGTTTATGTGGGCTGAGAGGAGCGCTGGGAAGGAGAGGAGTGCGTCGGGGGGCGTAGAGGGCGACACAGCTCGGGAGTGGACGTAGATCTCTCTATAATGACATAGCCAGATGCAGTTAAGTCAGCCACAGTACTCATGACATACAACGCCCCAGAAAAAAAGGGGTAGGTTACCCACCTGACGGAGAATCGAATAGCGGAAAACACGGCGAGGACAATACCCCAGTCGTCTTCGTCCCGGAGCACGAGTACGCGGAACCAAGCTCGGAGAGCAGCGTCGCGGGTATCACGTGATGCATTGGCGAGGCCGGCGATCGAGGTGCGCCAGGCGGGTTTGGCGGAGATGAAGGACGAGGCGGGCATGGTGCCTGGCATGGCGACGACATGGGTCGCAATCTTGAAGAGGAGCTCGTGGGGGAGGGAGAGCAGGGCCGAGCGAGTCCTGCGAGGGGATTAGTCGTTATGGATGAATGAGAGGGGGAGGCTTACCTCGGGGCGCAAGCAGGTGAGTACGGTGTACGTCGACGACTCTGAGTATACGGCTTGAAGCTTACCATTGTCCGTAACCAGGGCCTGGGCGGGAGATACAGTCGAGGCGAGGAAGGGTCCAAAAGTTAAAGACAATGGCTACTCATCAAAGGGGGTGGTCCAAGGCGCATGCTTTTATATGTAATGAAACATAATCATGTCATCCCACTGTTCGCACATCATTAAATTTTTTTTAATCGGCCAGACGGCAATTAGAAGTCCAGTTCGAACCGGCTCGAAGGTAAAGCGATCGAGGCCCCCTTGGACGTGGATGAACTCCAGGCCCGCAGCCGCAGCACGACCAAGGCGGGTGGGTAAATGGACGTGTTGTTGTGTTGCGCAGCTAAAGTATGTTCCACTCGACGATACTCGGGAATAGCGAGGGGCCGACAAGTGCGGGAGGAGCGGGAGTGGAGGCACTGTTGCACCGCCCGGCGCCTGTTTCTCCCGGCCCTGCATATCGTCCTGCCTTTTTTGTCAACCGAGTGCGAGCAGTCGGACGTGGACGACAATGTGTCGCTCGCTCGTCACCGACAAAGTGCGGGTAGAGCGTCCACGCACGGTTCGGCAACAGAGTGCAGTTAGAAGCTGGTCGGTCGTCGTGGGAAGCGGAGGGTTACTGTAACGCCGGAGGGACCGGGAGCATGTCACGTGACGCATGACGTAGCTCGCTTTACCACGACATGTCCAAGGAATACGATATCCTCATTATTGGAGCGACGGGCTATACGGTTAGTTTATTCGCATACCTCGCTTGCTCCAACTCTTACGTGGCACGTTTAGGGCCGCTTGCTTGTTGAATATATCGGAATCCACAAAGTCGCACCATCCTTGCGTATAGCCTTGGGCGGTCGCACGCTATCGAAAGTTCAAGAACTTGCCAACAAGTCTGGCCACTTAACAGCAGTCCATGTAGATGTTAGCGACCCGGGCAGTGTAGACGCCGCCGTTTCAAAAGCTCGGGTGGTTATTAATCTAGCCGGTCCGTACTGGACCTACGGCTCCACTGTTGTCCGGTATGTTTGCCGAGTGGTTGATTGAAACGCTTCTAATTCACCGGGCATAGTTTTTGTGCGTTTCACGGCGTGCACTATGTTGATTTGACGGGAGAGCCGTACTGGGTTGCCAAGATTATCGAAGAGTACGTGTCACACACACCATATTTAGTTATATGATACTCATGTTATGACGTATATTTTTAGATACGATTATCTCGCCCACAAGACCGGCGCTTGCATCGTACCAGCCTCCGGCTTCGACTCAATTCCATCGGACCTCGCCGCATATCTCTCTGTCCAGACACTCGAGAAGAAGCTTCTCGGCTCGGGCATACCCAGTATGTTTCGACCATTCTCCGGTTATCCCCGACTTAAATTGACGATTATCTCCACTCAGCACCCCTTGATATCAAATCAGTCGGCGCACACACCGTCAAAGGTTTCGGCATCTCGGGAGGTACCGCGGCTACAATGTTCAGCGAACTCGAAGAAGTGCCCGCGAGTGCACAAGCAAAAGGAACTGGATGGGGATTAAGCCC
>WSTH01001498.1:0-12203 GCA_019616345.1 Ceratobasidium sp. 395
ACGTGTTCAACACTCATGGAAGAATTTTAGCTGCCTGAACCTACTTTACTTTGGTAGGTTACTCTAAACTGCCACTCGCCTTTGAATATAACCGAGTAATTATCAGTGTTGTCATCCCACCTTCAGGATAAATCTTCGTTTCTCCCGATCCATCCATTTATCACGATGGGACTGGTCACGATTGGAACTAAGGTAGTTCTATAGCCAAAGTAGCTTCTGATGACTGACCCATCATTACCCCAGATGGTCAGGTTCCCCGCTCATCGACTCCTCTTGATTAGTCCCAAAAGGTGGCTAATTAGCTGACAAGTGTCTCGTGGTTGAGCTTGATGAAGTTCTTCCGGTGCCAAGGCTCGTTCACTGGTGGGGTGTATTTGCAAGACTAGGTCAGATATCGGTATAAAACCTCAGTTCCATACGACCAGAATCTTCATTCTATCGCTTACGGCTCACTATGAAGTTCAGCACTCTCGGATTCGTCGCGTTTCTTGCCAGCGTCGCTCTCGGCTCACCCGCGCTCGAGAAGCGCGCGTCGGTTAGCGACAAGGCGACTATTGGTTTCGCCACGTTGAATGGAAGGTGAGTGTCTCATTTACTTTGGATTTAATTACCGAGTTGAGCGTGGGATATAGAACGACGGGCGGAGGGACCGCGACGCCTGTGACAGTGACCACGTTCGACCAACTCAAGGCGGCTGTGACCGGGAGCACGGCCAAAGTTGTTATGGTCTCTGGGACGATCAGTGGGGCTGCAACTATCAAGGTTGGAGCTAATACGTCGTTGATTGGCAAAAAGAGAGCCGGTAAGTTTGTTCCGGTATAATACAGGAGTAGGTTCTGACATCTGGTTCCTAGCCCTTGCAGGTGTTGGTATCCGAGTCGATAGCGTCTCGAACGTGATTATCCGTAACTTGAAAGTAAGTTTACCCCAAAACATTGGAGAGTCGTAGTCAACATAGCCTATTCCATTAGATATCCAAGGTACTAGCCACATACGGCGATGCGATCGGGGTCGTATCTTCCAACCGAGTCTGGATCGACCACGTGGAAGTGTTCTCGGACCGGGATCACGACAAGGACTACTATGACGGACTGATCGACATTACTTCGGGCTCGTACGGCGTTTCGGTCACGTATTCGTATATCCATGATCATTATAAGACCTCGTTGGTTGGCGCGTCGGATGATTTGGGGAGCACGGACGGAGCGTTGAGGGTTACTTATGCTTTCAACAAGTGGTCGAGTTTGGGAAGTCGTTGTCCGTCGTTTAGGTTTGGAAAGGGGCACATTTATAATAACTAGTGAGTGTCTGGATTGTGATGTTTTGGGTACAAGCTGATAGTTTGGGGATAGCTTTGCTAACGTGGATAGTGCTGTTAATACCCGGGTTGGGGCGGAACTTTTGGTTCAGAACAACGTGTTCGAGTCTGTGCGCGTGCCAATCATGAGTACGGACAATGGATATGTGAACCAGAGCGGAAACGACTTTGGAGGAGCAACCTGGTCTTCCCCAGCTAGTAGGTGCAACAATTATTACGGAGCGCATATACTGATAAATTACTTGACAAACAGCCTCTTGGAACGCAGTTGGCTACTCATATAGCCTTACGGCCACTTCGTCGGTCAAAGCAACTATAAACTCGAACGCCGGAGCTATCTTGGCGTTCTAGGGCGAGGGGTCCGCCTTGTGTTACTTACAGTAGTTGCTCACAATCAAGATATTTTAAGCCCGGGGATTGGATCACGTGCAAATGACGCATCGGGCCGAGACCGGTCGTCAAGGAACAACAGAGAATAGCGTGGAGTGATCGTCGAGAGGCTGACTGATGGGGGGGGGGTTACGTCACGCGTCTTGGATATAGCAAGGCGATGTGCAGGCTCGTAAAGCGGACCGGAGGAAGGCTGTCTCCGTTGCAGCGACGGTGTCTAGCAACGACGCGTGCAAGTGGCGTCGAATATGATTTTATATTACCGACATTTTCCGTTGACCCAGCATTACGCGGTGATGTCGCAGCATGTGGAGTGCACAAGCGAGGCAAGCTCCATGGCGCACAAGGGCAGAAAAAACAACGGGGCTCAATAACGGTTATTGACTCTTATAGACGTGGTCTATTGATCAGTACACTGCCCATGACGCGCATATAGAGCGTGTCAAGGGCATGACGCTACCGGTCACCTACGAATACCAGACACGGCGCGTTGGGGGAGGGTTGCACGCTCGGGCTCTGGGTTAGGGTTATCGAGCATACAAACGCACAGCCTCGACATCGGCGTCGGCCAAACGCGTCTTGCACTCGGCGCTAGCAGGGTCCGGGCTAAGGGTCTGGGACGCGGGGTTGGTACCGCCCGGCGCGTAGGACTGGGTTATGGGCTTCGGATGCAAACCCGCCCTGTACCCACCTGGTTTGTTCCTCCTCAGCAGTGAGTGTATATAACCCCAGCGCGTGCACCTGCTCCGCCTCCCAACCTCAACGTCACCCCGTCTACTCGTCGTACTCAGCAGCTCACTCGCCCCTCTCCAGTCTATACCGTACCCAACGCGTCTCTAACCACTCACTCGCATCTAATTCCAGTGCGTTTTTCGTTCACTTTTTTCTGGGCTTGGGCTAACTCTTCTCCGTAGATGGCTGACTCGCGTGAGGATTCTGTCTACCTTGCCAAGCTCGCTGAGCAGGCCGAACGCTATGAGGGTGAGTTGACTGATCTACCACTCGACGCGTAGCCATTGGCTGACGCGGCGTGCAAAACACAGAGATGGTCGAGAACATGAAGCGTGTCGCGTCGTCGGACCAGGAGCTCACTGTAGAAGAGCGCAATCTCCTATCTGTCGCGTACAAGAACGTCATTGGTGCTCGCCGTGCGTCGTGGCGCATCGTCTCTTCCATCGAGCAGAAGGAGGAGTCCAAGGGCAATGAAGCCCAGGTTCGTTTTCTATCTTTTCTGAATATGTTTCGCGCCCTAACTAGACGCGCCTCTTTGTCAGGTCGCGATGATCAAGGGCTACCGCGAGAAGATCGAGAGCGAGCTTGCGAAGATCTGCGAAGATATCCTCGACGTTCTCGACAAGCATCTCATCCCCTCAGCCGCCTCTGGCGAGAGCAAGGTCTTTTACCACAAGATGTGAGCCCCTAATCGTATTTCTTCACGTGACACGCGTTGCTGATCGGAATTTGCATTTGCGCAGGATGGGTGATTACCACCGTTACCTTGCTGAGTTCGCGACCGGCGAGAAGCGAAAGGATAGCGCCGACAAGTCCCTCGAGGCCTACAAGGCCGCGTCTGACGTCGCTGTCACCGAGCTACCGCCTACCCACCCCATCCGTCTCGGGCTTGCGCTCAACTTCTCCGTCTTCTACTACGAGATCCTCAACTCGCCCGACCGTGCGTGCCATCTTGCGAAGCAGGCGTTTGATGACGCGATTGCGGAGCTTGACACCCTGTCCGAGGAGAGCTACAAGGACTCGACGTTGATCATGCAACTACTCCGTGATAACCTCACCCTCTGGACCTCGGATATGCAGGATTCCGGCGACAAGCCCGCGGATAAGGATGATGCTCCTGCTGAGGGTGGTGAGGAGGCGCCCAAGGCATAGACGATTCCCATCCCCTATATTTTGGCTGGTTTCTCCCTTTGAATCCGTTCAATCTCTTTGCGTGCTACCCGTGAATGCAGAGCGCGACGGTAGCTGTGGAGTGTTTTGAGTGTTTGTTTTCTCTTTCCGTAGTCGTCCTCGTTAGTTTCGCCTACCGTGTTTCGAGTTCGGAGTTATCATGTCTATTTGTTGCAACGTTCTCAATATAACGACGTCTTTATTCTCGTTGGTGAGTGCTCAAGCGTGACGTCAAGTGGTACCGTTGTCATCATATGCCGTACCCAGGTTGTTGACTGCGGTGACGCGTTAAAGTTCCGCGTTGTTCGATGTGACTTCGAGGGAGGATATCTTTATATGGGACCGTGTGAACCTTATCTAATCAACTGCACATATACGTCTTGATTAGGATGAGTTTTGGTTTTCGCGGGGACGTAAATCCTACTCTGAGAACGTGAGCAGGAGACTAAAATGGCTCGGTCTCCTACCCGACCTCGGTAGAACGCCGTTGCAGTTCGGGGTCTACATACTCGGGAACCTATGAGAATTGGACATTACGCCGCGTTGCTTTCTGTCCTTCGATGGGTCATCTTCAATACAAAGGTTAAGGAAGCTAAGAGTCTAAAGTCAATCAGGAGCGTAGACGTCCCCCCGTAATATCGCGTGTCCAATGAGTCTGGAGCCCAGGCTCTCATAGAGTCGGCTCTGCTTGTGACGGGGCCAAATCGGGCTCTCACGTGACACGACGGCATTTATGACCGAACGACAACCAGCGTTTTAGCCACTCCACGCTCTGTGTATCAACGCATTGAGATTCAAGATGCGACTTGTAGTGATACTTTCCTCATCATAATCTTATCCACTAAGACTAGTCTCTGGCAAAAAGTGTATCTAACTCTGTCGCAGCAATCGTGTGCAGTCCCCTGCTGTGCTTTGAGGCTGATGCTATATTAGACTGTTTCTATGGTTCGGCTTTAATAGCGTCTGTTTCCTTAAAAGCTAGGTACGTCATGCTACATTATACCCTAGTATCATATGCTCGAGTAGGCATGAGAAATTATTCATTTTCTGACGTTTCTTCAGGTACACATCCAGTCGGATTCGTGAAATCTGTCAAAAAGTAACTTATATAAAGATCAGTTTTCCAGTATGGTTTATTCACCAAACTCCTCCTTTATAAGCGAGGACTTCGTTATTCCCGAGTGAGTTTACTTTGATAGCATTCTGTGTACTTGCCCCAATTTCAAACTTCCTCATGAATAAAACTAATGAATCGACCCTGATTATCGTTATAACTTTATAGGCTTCCGACAACGCAAATACGTCATTTACGCTTGGAACTGGTTATATCCATCTGCGAACGCTCCTCTTGCAATCACAGGCGTGATATGGTTCATGATCGAGACGAGCGTTTTCTGCGAGCAACACAAAACGTGGGCCCGCTACTTGTATTTTCGGCATAGAACAGACGAGGTCTTGGTGCTGCCTCTCGTATTTTTGGCCACTATCTCAAGATTACGATACCACTTCACTCCTGTCACCGGTCTCTTGACGCAATCCCCATGGCTCTAGCCCAATCGCCTTCTCGACGCCGTCTGAATCCCGCACCAATAATACCAGCTTCTCTCGCTATCGCCCCAATCCTCTTCATCGTTCTTATGCTTCTGCGTCCCGCTCGCCGCCCCCATCCAGCCAATCCCGCTCCTTGCTCCCACGCTGAGCTCCAATCTCGCCTACTATCTCGCTTCGATCTCGTCCATCCGCATGCTAGACTGCGTCATCTTCGTCTTCGTCGGGATTCGGTTGAGTGTCCTTGAGGGGGTATATAAACTGTGCTCAAACCCTCGCTTCAGGTTGTCCAAGCCCCATCGACACAACTCGGATAATCCAGAATGACTCCCCCTGTTGCTACGTCTACTCATCTCGAGGACTCGCCTGTGATGCTCAAGAAGCCGTTGGCTGATGTTCAGTATGAGACCAAGGAGGATTATTCGGGTGATTATAAGTTTGCGCCGATCAAGGAGGCTCAGGTCTCGCGCGCTATGACCAAGCGGTTTGTCCCATCTACTCTTATTCCTTATCCGTCAATTAATGTGTTGTATGATAGGTACTTTGAAGATATGTACGAACGCGCCGTGTCGGATGTGGTTATTGTCGGCGCTGGATCTGCTGGCCTCTCGTGCGCGTACCATCTCGCGAAGAACGCACCTCATTTGAAAATTACGATTATCGAGGCGGGTGTAGCGCCCGGTGGGGGTGCCTGGTTGGGTGGACAGCTTATGACGGCTATGGTAAGTTTATTGATTAATTTATGTAAATAAAATGAGGCCTAACACGGGTGGGATAGGTCGTGCGTAAGCCTGCTGATCGATTCTTGGCCGAACTTGGCATTCCGTTCGAGGACGAAGGACCTTTTGTTGTTGTTCGCGTAAGTACCGTAATACAATATATTCCATGGCAAGAGTACTCACTGGCTGCGTAGCACGCCGCCATGTTCACGTCGACCGTTCTATCCAAGGTCCTAGCGTTCCCGAATGTGAGGATGTTCAACGCGACGGCGGTCGAGGATCTGGTTGTGAAGCCAAGCGGACGCGTGGCTGGCGTGGTGACGAATTATACGCTCGTTGCGCTTAACCATCATGTATGCGCGATTTTCTCCTTTCATCGACCTAGAACTAACTTTTTGGGTAGACTCAATCGTGCATGGACCCTCAAGTTATCACCGCTCCGGTTATCGTGAGTGCGACAGGCCACGACGGCCCGATGGGCGCGTTTTGTGCCAAGCGGCTCGTCAGCACGGGACTTGTAAAGGAACTTGGGGATATGCGGTAAACATCAGTTTCATTCGTTCTCGTCTAATCCTTTTTCCTTTTTTTTCCGAGTGGGATTTTAGCAATCAAGTTCAATACGGTAGAGTAACATTTCATTCACGCTCTTGCGGGGCCGGAGACCACGGGTGCCCGCCGCGCTGTCCTCTCGTGTTTATTCATGAGCCAAGGACGGCGAAAAGGCGGGCTGAGAGTATACCGTTGAACTTGATCGCGTTTATACGTGCGAAAGGAGTGTCTCCCTGCCCCCAATTCGGGGCAGGTTCGCGGTTGTACTGATTAGGGATTTAGGTGCCTGGATATGAATCGGTCCGAGCCTGCGATCGTGAACGGCACGCGTGAGGTTCATCCTGGGTTGATTATGACTGGGATGGAGCTTTCGGAGCATGATGGTGCGAATCGGATGGGTCCTACCGTGAGTGTTTTTTTTTGTTGAGTATTTTATAATTGTGCTGATATGGGGTGGTAGTTTGGTGCGATGATGGCGAGCGGGATCAAGGCCGCTCATGAGGCGCTCCGGATCATTAATACTTCGGAGATTGTCGATGGAGAGATTGTTGGTGTTAAGCAGTAGACGCCTTACACAGAGTGGGTCGAAGGTAGGTACAATAAATGATTGGTTTGATGAATGTATGCTCGAAATGAATGAACAAAATGTTCGATTTTGATTGATAAAATAGCGTGTGAGCCATAACTGGTTATATTGTGATTGGTTCGGTCCCTTGAAAGTGATGACCGAGGGAATGATAGGCACTTTGGAAAAAGTTCAAGCGAATAACATTTGATTTGATACACGAATCTACCGAACCCAAGTCTAAAATCCGGAATGTCCTTCTGTCGGAATAGAAGAGCGACGCAGGAATATGAAGATGTGCCAGGAATAGTATGAAAATCGACTGGTTCCTGGTTGGGGAAATTACGAACGTTAGGGCCGATGACAGCGGAAATTACGACGCATGTTTCGCGAGCGATCTTTTTTATTGTTGAATGATTTTTCGCTTTTTTCAGCATGTCGAGCACGATGTTGGATGAATGAATAAAACCAGCCGAGGGTAAAAACCGGGGTGCGGTGCGGCCGAGGGCAGGCTGGCGCGAGGCAGAGACGAGGCGCCGTGCCGAGGTGCTGCGGTTACCTCTGGAGAGACGATGATGAAGCTGCGACGGCGTAAGAGATGTGTCCAGGCAGTGTAATTAGATAGACCGACCTGACTAAAGCTCAGCTGCAACAGGAGCGAGACCGAGTTGGAGTCGTGGGATGGGGCATGATGCGAGCGAGGCCGATGACATAATAGGGACCCTGTGAGTGTTGTGCCTGCGCAAATCCTGCGCCCGACTACGACGACCGACCATGGGCGAGGTAACGTACGTGTGGGCCCAACACGACTTTACGCCCGAGCACGACGACGAGATTGCGTTCCGCGCCGGCGACCGCATCGAGATTGTCGAGCGGGATGAGCTTTACGGCGACGGCTGGTGGCAGGGGCGCGACCCCTCTGGCAAGGTCGGCCTCTTTCCCGAGGCGTACACCACCCGCGAGCCCCCGCAGCTGACCCACGGAGCGCCGCTTCATGCCCTCGCTGAGGAGCCCGACGAGGATAAACCGATTGTGCCGAAAGAGGCCCCCAAGTCGCTCGCCCCTGGTATCGAGAATCCCATGGCGGCGACGCTTACGGATGTCCAAGCTGCGATCGAGCAACTCGGCGTGCGCGATGGCGCATCGAGATCCTTTTCCTTCGCCTCGACTCGTACCGGGGGTGAATCCGAATCCGAACCAGACGCCGACGACGAGGGGGGCGCTTGGCACCGGAATGCGCGCTCGGCTCTTGCTGCTGCCGCCGCGCGCGAGGTCGACAACCGCGATAGCTGGGCGCCTCCTCCCCCCATCCCATTCGAGCTCAGCGACGAGAGCGAGCCGGAAGACGACGAGCATACCGGCCGGGGGAACGATCTCCTCACTCGCGCCCAGTCTCCGCCCCCTAGCGCCAATACAATCACATTCCGGGCCAAGTCGCCTCAATACGTGGTGCCGTCCCCTTCGAGTCCCGAGCGCAACGCAAGTCCACCGCCGACTGCGACTGCAACTTCCTTCCGCACACAGACGAGCCCCCTGCGATCACAAACTCCCCGCGCGGCCTCTCCTCGAGCAACGTCCCCGCTCAGCGTGGGTCCGACCTCGCCTGGCATCGTGCAGCCCATGACCGCACCTGCGCCCGAAGACAGTCCAGATGCCTCGCCTGTCATCCCGCCCTCGGACGATATTCATCCGCCGCCGGTCGAGTTAGGCGCGTCGAGATCTCAGGTGCTCACCCGGGCTACTATGGCCCCGCTTCCGGCCTCTCCTGCTCCACCCACGCCCTCGGCTTCGTCCTTTGGTCCGGCTCAGGCCCTCGCAGCGGCGTTGAGATCCACCTCGCCTGCGTTCCGGTCCGCCTCGCCTGCGGTCCGTTCGGCATCCCCTGCCATTAGGTCAGCGTCCCCCGTAGTGAGGTCATCATCACCCGTGGTACGTTTATCTCTCACTTGATCCGTGCACCTGCTTATCCTCATTATAGTCTCATTCACAGCCCGCTCCTTCGACCGCATCTTTGCCTACGCCCGTAACCCCAACCCTCTCTCGCTCGCCTGCCCCATCGGTTCTGAGCTTCAGCTCGAACCGGTACGTTGATCGCCGGTCCAGCTCGCCTTATCCTCCTCCCACGAGTGAGCTTCCGGCCCCGCCCGTGAACCATATGGCCAAGGAGGCTCGCACCCCTACCCCCAACGCCTTTACCGATGCAAAGATGTTCGCTAGCCCGATCCCTCTGACCAAGGAGGTCTCGAGCCCCGCACCTCAGGTCAAAGATTTTGCCACCACGCACCGGGATGCCATTACAAGTCCACACATCGCAACCCGCAAATACACGAACACGGCTGCGAGCGTAATGGGTTTACCTTCGCCCGCGACGAGCGCGAGTGGGATTGCCGCCGCCCAAAGTCAGAACTTGAGTCCTACTAGCGCTCGGTTTAGGCAAGCGAGCGTTACGTCCGAGATTCCTTCCGTTTATCCTCCGTCGATCGAGGATTATTCGACCTTGCCGAGTTCTCAATGGACTCTCACCCATGTCCTCGCGTGGCTCACTGCCAAGGGATTCGATCAGGATGTGCGAAAGGCGTTCACGGAGAACGATATTACTGGAGATGTATTGTTGGAATTGGATGCGGCTGCGTTGAAGGATGAGATTGGGATTACGGCGTTTGGGAAGCGGACGAGATTGCTGAAAGCGATCGCAGAATTGAAGCAAGAGGGAGAAAAGCCAAAAGAAAAAGAGAAGGAGAAAGGAAGTGGGACAGATACCGAGGCTCCGGCGTCCCGATTCTTGGGCCACGCTGCGAGGAGCTCGGCTGGCTGGAGTTCGAGCCGACCGGGTACGCCTGGAGCAAAGGAGCCCGAGGATGAATCGAGGCTGAGGGTTCGCCACGGCAATGGGGTGAGTCGAGTTTCTTTGAACGAGGTCGTGGTTATTAAGGGTTTTGTTAGAATCGCCCGACCTCGTTGGTGCTTTCACCGAGTGACGGTGCGCTCGCGACGAGGCAACTCTGGAATCCGAATCGAGATCGCGAGAATAGTGGTAATAGCGGCAAATCAGAGCGTGGTGTGTTGAGCGAGGTAAGCACGAGGCGTTTTTCGGATATTAATAGTTGATTAAACGTACTTTTCTAGGGCGAGGCGCCTCGTAAGCCAGATATTGAAAAAAGCAAACAATTCTTCGATAATCAGACACCGACGACGACTAAAACCGACCCGAGCGAGTCTGGCTCGACCCCAATCTCGAGTTTCCCTCCCAGCCCGTCGTTCAAGCGTGAGAAGTGGAATGATAAGGAGCGCGTTGCGGGCGGGGATAAGGACAGGCTGGGTGCTGCTGGGTCGACGCCGAAAAAGGAGAAAGATGATGGAAGCGTTAGTGGTCATTCGAGGGGCAAGAGGAGTATTGATGGGGCTTCGACTGGAAAGGATCGCCTCAGTATTTTTGGAAACGCGCTGGGCAAGGGACGAAAGCCTGCGCCTAGGTATTCCACGTAAGTCTTTTGCTTATGTGTTGGGTTTAATCGGTATTTACAGGTGGATTTTTAGGGGCGGAGACGCTGCTTCGACCGCGAACAGTGACGACCGATCCCACCGCTCGCTTTCCCGGCTGTACATGGGCTCTAGCTCGCAGCGCAAGCCCAAGGAGCGCCCATCTGTCCCACCTATCTCGCCGGTCGCGGCAATGGACAACGACGCTCGCAAGCGGACCATTTCCGGCCCCGTCGGCGGTATGCGCAGCTCGAGCCCCGCCGCTCCGACCGGTGGATACACCAAGGCGAGCGCGAACCTGAGCCCGCACATCCCTCAACGTACCCTGAGCACCACGAGCCCGACCATGGCACGGAGCCAGAGCAGCGCGACCGTCCCCGGTTTCAAGCCTGGCGAGAAGGCGGTGGATCAGATCGGCGAGCCGGACTATAGCGGGTGGATGCGTAAAAAGGGCGATCGGTACAATTCGTGGAAGTTGCGGTATTTTGTGCTGAAGGGGCCGCATCTGTATTATCTCCGAAGCCGGACGGTGAGTTTTTTCGTTGTTTTTTTCCATTAAGGACGAGGCTGATTTGGTGGGTTAAGGAAACAAAAATCAAGGGTTACGTGAATATTACCGGATATAAGGTCATTGCGGACGAGAACGCGAACCCGGGTCGATATGGGTTCCGGATCGTCCACGACAGTCTCAAGCCCCATTTCTTCAGTTCCGAGGAGCAAGTTGTCGTGCGTGAGTGGATGAAGGCTTTGATGAAGGCTACGATCGCGCGTAACTTTAATGGTATGTATTTCTCATTCGCCATGGAATATGGTTCTAATAATTGTTCAGATCCCGTGCGCTCGTCATGTAACATTCCTACCATCCCACTGGCCATCGCCCAACAGATGAACCCCGCGCCCCGTCCTCCTTCCCCTAGCGAGCGTGAAGCGGCCCAACGTGCGGCCCGACGCGAGAACCCGAACCAGCTCTCGAGCCGAGACGCACGCATTTTGATGGGTCTGCCCGAGAACGGACCGGCGCCGCGCGAGCCGAGCGAACAACATCGCATGAACTCGTTTTTCGTCGAGAACGGGCAGCAGCCTATGTTTGATGGACGCGCGTCGACGGCTGGGAGTGGGTTTGGCAGTCCGGCTGCGAGCTCGGGATATAATAGCAACACGGGATATAATGGAGGCGCGAATGGCGGATATAATGGAGGTGGAGGGTATAACGGCCGTGGGTACGAGCGGGCTAGTATGGCCGAGACTGAGGGGCCGATGTCGCCCGTGTCGAGCGCTGCGCCGACCCGGCCATCGAGGGAGATGCGGCCGCGGATGTCGAAGACTGCGAGCCGTGTGAGTGGGCTGTCGGTGAGTAGTTATTAGCATCTTAGTAAATTAACCGACTAACAATCATGTAGACTGATGAACAGAGCCTGCTCGAATGGGTCAACTCGAGACTTCCGCCGACGTGCCCATTGGCCGAGGATCTCTCCATGTCGATGGCGAGCGGCCTGATTTTGTTCCGTCTGGCCGAGGCGATCAAGGAGACGGACTCGGGCGTGCCCGACTCGGCATTCCCACAAGGCCCGGGCGACGACCGCCTCGAGGGCTTGTTTAAGCTCTTCGATTTCTTGCTCGACAACGACGTTCGAATGGGCGCGGTCAGCATCAATGACGTTCGCAACGGCAATGGAGAGAAGATTGCACAACTTGTGCGATCGTTGAGGACCTGGGATGAGAAACGCCGGGC
>WSTH01001499.1:0-12197 GCA_019616345.1 Ceratobasidium sp. 395
ACCGTGTGGCAAACAGTTCAAGTGAGCACATACACCCTTCTCGTTACGTCAGCCTTCTGACAAGAAGACTTTGATCGCATTTCCAAATTGGTACTGAATATGGGGTTCGATCTGAAGCTGTACGTCTGGAAACCTTCCCGAACACAAAGTCGCATGGGTCCACTACCTCGCGGCCGTCGTATTCGATACGGTCGCGATGGGTATTGCTACGTTTTACTTGTATTCACCTACCAAGACCACGTACGTCCCCATCTCTCTCATTCAATTGTTTCAGCGTGGGTTTCGTATATTAATTGGCTAGGATTTTCAGAATCACAGGCTTGGCAAAGGTTATGCTCGAAGAGGGACTGTTGTATTTCATCTTCTTGACCGGTAAGTGGTGGTCTCTTGCGCCCAACGTGTTATACTAACTGGATATATTTAACATTCCTGATCGTCCCTCGTCAATCCTACCGCAACTTGCCACTCCGCGCGCCACATTACAATACACTTTCCCGCGCCACGATCAACTAACCCAATTATGTCGTCTACCGCTTTACGTCTGGGAACCAGTCGCGAACGTGGTGAACTTGGCTATGTTCCTCGTCGCAGACATCTCGACTCAATCGTGCGCGGCCGTGTTCGGTCAAGCCGTGACGATGATCATGTCTCAACGAATTATCCTCAATTTACAGGGTCAGTTTGGCTTTGTTTCTGTTTTAATTTAACCTGGGATGAGTCTGACGCCACGGTTGTCTTTGACATTTTTCCATCGGTTCGTGTGGGCTTCGGCTATCCGGCATACGGTCATTTCATTTCGGGCTTGTCGTGATTTGTTCACTACGACCTGACCTTGATCGACATGTCGTGGGATTGACGATCGTCGCATCATCGGCCGGTGTTTCGGTTGTCGGCCTCGCGCATTTTGGTCACCGGACTTGACCCATCATCGACCCGAACAACGAAAAAAAATTACCCACACGCAAAAAAAACAGAATGGACCAGCGAGCCAAGCCAAGGACCGACCCACTCGCACTCGACCCCCAACTATCCTCTGCACGTCCTCCAACGTTCGAACATCAACGCACCGCCGACGCCCGGTCTTACTCCAATTAAACATGCCGACGCTTGGCTCGAGCCGCGCCAAGTCCAGATTACAGATCACAGGAGGTCGACTCCGGGTACAGGTCATGTTCGGCGCACGAGCTCGGGCCTGTTCGATTTCGCCGATTCGGGCGCGGGCCAGGGTGGTGTTCATGTTATCGTGGAGCGTGAAGTGCGGTACGACGAGAACGGGAGTCTAGATGATGAAAAGTCGATCTCGGATTCGACGGTCAAGAAGTAAAATTCACGCCGACTAGAACTTTTTTGTTTGATTGTTTGTTGTGCAACAGTTACATGGGTTTTTGATTTCTTGGATTATTTTTCGGTTGTCCATACCTTTCTTGTCTTGCCGTGCGGCACTGAGTTTCACTTTTTTTCGCTTGGTCTTCTTCCGCTCGATTTTAATTTGTTTCTTTGGGTTCTTGCGTTATGTGGTATTCTACGAACCTGATGGCACGGGGGAATGTATGAACAGAACAGAACAGAAAAAAAGCTTTTGTCCAAGTATTATCCGCGCCGAGAGCAGTGGAGTTGCTAAAACCGAAGATCTGTCAAGCGAAGTGATGTACGCCGAGGTTCAGAGGCTCAGAGTGGCAGATTTCGGAGTTCGGAGGCTATTAGAAGTTGAACACCCCAGTTTAGCAGGCTTCGACAGGAGACTTCACCAACTTTCCATTCTGGAGAGCTGATTGCGAAAATATGGGGTACAAAGTTCCTCCGAGATGATAGGACCGAACACAGAGAGCCAACATTCCAGAGACGGGAGGTACGCGATATGGGGAAAATGTAGAGCTATCTCCGGCCACGTTGCAGTGTGTACCTTTTTGTCCACTAGGGTGTGATGTGGCGAGCCGGTGAGGGATCATGAGGGAAGGAATTTTGATCGTGAGGAAGGGAGCAAGCGCCAAGCTGACAACACATATTATGATTATGTCATCAAATTTGTTTAGACCCCTTGCTTTCCCACCAACACTTCACACTTGGCGTAAACTTTGTGTGTCTGACCCACAGGCGGATATGGTACTTGCTATCGCTTAGGCTACCGATAGTAACTGGCTTGGCTTGCGCGTATTGCGATCTTCACGTTCTCTCTATCGCCTCGCCACTCGTCGTAACTTGGGTCATGAGTCTTATGCGGTGGCAACCAGGCAGTGCTCTTGGACGTAGTCGCTCGCCACGATCACTAGAGTTATATTGTACCGGCCATGCTCAGCTGACTGGGCTCACTAAACGTAACGTCGCAACGGCCAGTCGCTCATGCTCAGCGCTCCCCCTATCAATGCTTCTTTCCTACGGTGCCGCATTCTTCTAGTCTAGTTCTATGACTCATCCACGCAATTTTGCCTAGACCGCTAGACCTCTAGTCTTGATCGACGGAGTGATACACCCGGCGGCAGATGTCCCACTATGGCACGTGTATTGTTTGTGCCTTCAGGGATGCGACGTCTAGCTCGCTCGCTGGACTAGAGTCACGGGACTATGTCTCGCAATGACCGAAGCGCGTAGATGCGCCTATGCTTGGCTATACGGGCTGGTTGGCCAACTGTTGTGCTAGACTTGAACTTTACCTCTGGTGGCATGCTTGGCTTTGGCTTTACCGGGGACTATACTTGAACTGGTTTCATCAGCGCTCCGGGATCGGTCGCCGAGTTTCTCGCTGTTCCCATATCAGCGGTTGGTAAGCGCTTGGGGCCAGGCCTGTGGCGATAATTGGTTGTTCTAATGGCGAGAAAGCTCGGATCGGTTTGCTCTGGTGACCCTCCAACAGCGCCTAGCCGACACTCTGGGCTCCGCTACTAGAGTATTCGACCGGCATATATGGCTTTCGCAGTCTTCCAGCTATCCGTTTGTATGCGCGATTTCAGCTTTCCCACAACCCCATAGGATATGAGGGAAGGATTAACCCAATTGTGTTTTGAGTTCGCCAAGACTGGCAGAAAGCTCTATTTTGGGTTCTGCCCTGCCTACAAGCCAACCTGTGTAGATAAGCCCCCAAAGATGACGTTTCCTTTAGGTCTAGTGCATAGATGATGATATCCCTGAGCTTTGGCAGGCACGGCGATCGCAATTATTCCCCAAAACGCCTCAAATCTAGACCTGCAGCTTGAACATGCTTTGTCAGAATGTTCGTGTCTTGGCAATCCCTAGAAATTTTGTGGGTAGAGGATCGGAGCTGCGATTTCTCCAAGTATGTGCATTGAGATATGGGCGTAGGGCAGCTACATAAAGTTCATCGTCGCTGTGCTGATATCCCTCTGCATATACGGCGGCCGAGCCAGCCAGTCACGTTCCTTTGTAGTGGGCGACTTGGTCAAACCGTAAACCTGTAGACTCGGACTGTTGGTTGGTACAGTACAATCATGCCATGCGTTATACAAGAGCGACGTGAGCAATCTAAAGTTTCCCCTAGAGATATAAAGAATCTGATAGTCATTCGATCATTGAGAGTTGTTTCAACTTACTGCTCATTGTCGACATCATATCGCGAAACCACTGGTTGCAACAATCGCGCTGGCCACGGCGTGGATAGCGTTTTTTCCATATCATGGAAACGGTTTACCGGTGTCTTGGCTCAACTTTTAATCGCACGTAGTCATTTGTGGTCTGCGTCTTTTTCATGATTCGTGCCGAAATTCCTATGAATGCCATAAGCAGCTCAGATAGTGGCCGTCCCGGCCGACAAAGAACCTTGTGCCATACAGTGAATTAACTCTCGGCAAGACTGTTAAGCGAGATAGGCACACAACTAACACATTCGTGGACATTTTTGTATCACACATCATACAGTTGATATATTTTGTCGCGAAAATAAATCATATTCGGACATGGCCACCCGATGTATGTTGACCATCAGAGTCAGCTGGAAGCAATTGATCTCGCTCAATTCAGCCCGAGTTATTCAATTTCCATGCGGCTGTACTTCGATCATTTGCCCTTTCAAGGTGCTGTGTGTCACTCCAATCTCCAACTTGAGGGGCCAAACAAAGGGATGATGCTCAACAATCTGGTGAAAAAACTTGGTCGACTGGGAGATCCGCCGATTATATGCACGAACTATGCGTGAATTTCGGGTGAAGAGCAGAGTTACTATTACCGGTTGTGTGAGTTATAGGCTCTGTCTGAAGCAATCAGTCCGTTTCACGTTGCAACTCGAAAATATTTGTGATACTATACGGAAAACGTGTCACAGTTCAGCCGACATTGAACGGACAATCACGGTATGCAAGGTGGGGCGTACCTGGTTTGGTGCGGGTAAGCCGGCTCGGCGTTCCTGTTTTAGATCCCCGGATGCGTGGGCATTGGGGTGGACTGATGGCCAGTGTTGGCTATCTAATTATCCTAGGCCTCTCGTGTGTGTAATGCCATCGATAAATGTCTAGTCAACTCGCTGTAGAGAATGATCACGTATCTTTCAATTTTGTTGCGGAAAGATAGGTTGTATGCGCGTTATGCACGGCCTCAGTGATACCGATTTCAAACTACCTTTACGAACAAGCTGAAAGCCCATCGAAAATCTCGTTTATTTACCATGAAGCGACGATTTGACCTTAACTGAGCTGGAAGGCACAGGATGCGCTCACGAAAACCGTTTTGACCTTGATAACGAAAGCTGCCTTGATCCCGAAATATGTTATCAACTTCTTCAAGTCATACTAGCTCCCAGACAGCCTCGTACATACTGTGCATTCTATCAATCGAATTCACAACTCAGGGAGCGGCACAGCAGCTTTGACTTATAGGGTGTTGAATTTGACCCTAAATAATGAGCGTTTAGGCTTCAGCCATGATTGAATACCGGCCGTGGTTGCGATCCACGTGATTAAATCTTGTTTGTTTTCTTCAAGGCTACCACAATCGGAACGCCGCTTTCCCTCGTACTTGTACAAGCGTACCGAGTTCAATGATTGTTTTATGAGACGCTCATATTGTTTATCTTACCACCGAGGCATCACGAGAGACTGCAAAACTTGGTTTCCCTTGTTATCGTAACTCACGTTGCCACTAAGTATATATATTGTAGACCCACCAAGGATTAATAAAGAGTGGCAGCCTCACCTAACAAGAATCCACATTTCCAATATATGTAACCTCCGTACCACAAATCTATTCCATCCAAACCTCTATCGGCCACTATGAAACTACTAGATAAAGTAGCTCAGAGTGGGCGTTATGTTAGACACTTTACGCGAGATAATTTGCTTAAGCAATGTTTCATTCTCCTAAGCGCAACCTAGATACACCTCACTACTTTCAGAGCTGATCGCGACAATAATGGCATTCTCGTTCGAACAGAGCAACTCCCGGTACTCCTCTGCAGCCCCTCCGGTCATTAGAGCGCGTAGTGCAGCTATCGTCGCAGCGCCACACGGGCCAGAGGATATACCGAGACTAGCCAGATCGCGCACAGCCTTGTCGGCATCCTCGTCGGAAACAGTTGTCGCAGCATCGATACCGGCCAGGAGATCTGGCCAGGCTAGAGACGATACGGTACCGCAGCTAAGTCCAGCCATGATAGTGTCCTTCGTGACAACCGTCGTGGGTTCACCTGCCCTAAGACTCGCAAACAGGCAGGCAGCAAAATTTGGCTCAACGGTTAGAATAGATGGAGAAGGGGTGGAGATTTTTGACCGATAGTGACGAACTGCAGCCTGGGCCAAGGACCCGACCCCGACTGGGACTACAACTACGGTGGGGGAACCCAGCCCTCGTGAGCCAAGTTGCTCATCGATCTCGACAAACAAAGTGGTATACCCAAGCACGATTTGCATAGGGATTGCAGTATAACCCTCCCAAGCAGTATCCTGGACTAGAATTGCATTTGGAGAAGATTCTTGTGTACACAGCCTTTCAGCAGCCCGGACAGCTTCATCGTAATCTCCCGCGACTAGTACTACGTCTGCGCCTTCAGACGTAATCAAAGAGCGCGAGTAGGAGGATACAGCGGTTGGAACAAATATATGAGCTCTCACACCAAGTAGACACGCCATTCTAGCAACAGCTCTTCCATGATTTCCGTCTGTAGCTGCCCAGAGCGAGATGTCTGTTCCACGACAATGATTGCGGAGGTCACCAAACGTCACAGCAGACAAATCGAGCTTAAACCTGCCACATAATATATGAAATATAGCCCAGGATGCGCCCAGAATCTTGAACGCAGGCAAACCAAGGCGACTAGATTCGTCTTTGATGAATAAGTGGCCGATAGAGAGATCTTTAGCGACGCAGGGTGCATCGATTAGGGGTGTTTTTGCATAGTTTGGCAGGCATCTTTCGTGGAAGTTCTCGTACATAGCGCCATAGTCTGCGTCCTGTACTTTACATTTACGAGCCTGGGGATTAAAATACCAGTTCTCCATCAAGAAGAAAATGTGGAGGAAGTTCAAATCAATCAGGTGGCAGTCATGGTCAAATACGCCCAAACTACACTGCCTCGCCAAGGTTTTTCCACACGTGACTTGATGGGCTCACAACCAGCGCGACCGATTAACTGCTATCCTTAAGGATGAGTGAAAATATAATGAAGAGAGTCGTATACTGCCAGGGCATCTATGGATAATATTTTGGCTCATTGGTCGCGCAAGGGGAGGAATCAGAAGAAGCAAGCAAACTATTGGGGAAAGGGTTTTGGAGTTTGTCCAGGTCGCAATAGTTAAAGAGAGGCTGAAAGAAAGAATCCTCCAGAGATACACAAAGCGCGTGAGTAGTATTAGGAAGATCTAAAATGTCATAGGTGAAAGCTTCGCCAGGTCCGTAATCTAGGCTGAAACAACTGACCCGAGAATATCCCCTCAGAAGCGATGGCAACTCCTAGTGAGAAGATAGTCTGACGATATGCGCCCTAAATAGAGCATTCTCAACCGGTACACTAACAATCGATCTTTCTTGCGCAACAATAATTAAATCTCAAACTCTTCGGTCCACTTGTGTTGTGACAAATGCCATCATACCAGTACCTCTGGATGATATAAGTTCAAGCCTCACAAAATAGGCCAGCTAGGCTGTGGCGGTCAACAGTGACATTTAATTTCCACTCATAAGTCTCCGTTATACTATGCATATTTGAAGTGTTTTCAGCGCTAGATCGTCATAGATAGGAAGCGCGAGCAATAAAATCCATATGGGTCTGATATTAGCTACAAGGACAGGTTGGTGGAAGTTATGTGCGAAGTTATACCGGAATTAATTCATGGGCTCGCCCAGAAGTCAACGCGTGTCATGTTGTAACAGGGAGCAGGCCCACGTGCATTGGCTGGTCGTGGACTGGTCAACTATATTCAGAGTCATGAGGTCATGACAAGACCTTGACACTCCTACTCGGGCCCTATAAACAGAGATACGCAATACGTTATAAAGCGCAGGTGCTGGTGCGAACTCCTGGTCCTCATATCTCAGACTTACCCCAATTCCTGTCATCATCATCACGACTGCTACCCAAATGACAACTTCGCAAGTCTGGAAGAACAAGTTTCCTGCCGTGGAGTTTCAGTTACTCGAGCCGAATAATCCCAATGGGATAGATGGTACTTATATAATGAGTTCTCACACGTCTCACAACTTGCCGCTGACTAAATTGCATTCGAAGGTCCGATTGAAGGCGGGTTGCAATGTAAAGGCACACACAGACTGGTTGAAATCGGCAGCAAATACCATAGGATTGGAGGATATCAAGATCAAACACGAGTTTGAACGTGAGTTCTCTCATTGTTCTTGGATTGTGTACCCTAACTTCGACAATAGTTATCAACGGATACTCAGTTGAACTGAGCGACGATGGGCTATTGGTTGTTGCTTCATCTCCCGATGTTAAAAGTATTACTCAAGATCGCCGGGGAACTCTAGACTAAGTGGCAAACCAAGCGACTAGTTTCCTGAGTTTACTGCCCAAGATCCGGGGTTTTTCTCCATTTCCCTAACCAAATTGCGAAATTTCTGTGGTGTCTCCGTGAGAGACGAAGGTTCTGGCGGTCGCGTCGGCGGGGAGAGTAGTGTACTATATTTTTTCTCAATTGAGAGAATTGGTGTCATATCAAGGCGGGCGGGTGGTTCATGATGGGAGTCTTTCAACGAAGAGGCTTGAGATACGATATTATATCGCCGGATTTATAAACGAACCGCTTTGGGCGTCGTCCTAACTCCTCAACTCGGAGTAAAGATTCCAGTGTACTTGGAGTTGAATCCGTAGAGACTGTTGGTTTGATTTGCTGACGATCAATACCGCTGCGTAAGACACCTTTCTTCTTACGTTCGCACACGGAATCGGTGTCCATATTCTTTGAACATATTTACAAATATTAGAAAAAGGGAATCTTCTGCTTAATAAAACGAATAAAAACACAAACGGTCGAGGATCGGCGGGCATCCTCTACCACTTGCTACGGTCTACCCTCCGCTTGGGGTCGGCCCAAAAAGCGCTCACTCCGTGGTCTTTTATTCTGGACTCAAGAGCACGTCCTGTAGCCAAGTCGGTTTCGCCTGACGATGCGGAGACCCATTCCCAGCGAGTGGGTACGTAACGCCAACTCGGGTCCTCCGGGTGTGTGGCAGTATAGACATCGGCCTTGGGGTTGACGACAGAGTGCCTAACGGTTTCTGGGATTAGCGGGAGACTGCTCGTAATGTCTGAATATCTAGACGTACACGGCTTTCGCATGTTTGAGCACCACAGGCCGTGTGTCTACGAATGAAACCCCCAGCTGGGAGCATAGGTTGCATCGCACGACCGATTTGGAGTCTCTGCGTTTAGGCGAGAGAGCCTTAGCTTCTTCGGGTGTATACATAACCACAAGCGGCTTCGGTTTGCCTTGAGGTTGGGACCTTGAGCCAATAGTGTGAGGGTCGTTATAGGTTGTCGAAGACTTCATTGGATCTGTGCATCGCTCATATGCATGTGCACGACTAAGCGCCTTGGTGTGATGATGAACCTAGGGTGCGTTCAGGACTAAGTATTCTGTTGGAGAAGGCGATGACCTACAATTTGGTTCCATGTTTTCGGCGTTTTGTCGGAACACTGTCCACACGAAAATATAACGCCTAGGCATTGTAATTCGAACTGTGCGGCGTCCTTTCTTCCAAGTTCGTTCAAAATTGCGTTGGCCACAGTTATTCCTTCGTCATAACGCCTCAGGTTACTCGTGCTCCAAGTGCGACCAAGCCGGGGTCGGCGTCCTCCCCACGACAGAAAATGCCCATAACGATGATCCTGATAAATAGAGAATAACTCGGGATAGTATAGCGGGGGTGGGCAGACTCGGTCATCTATAATTCGGAAGACTGTGTCGGCGCGCAAGAGCGTGCGGAGGAGCGGCGAGAGATTGGAGATGGCGCTAGCGTATTTGGGCGGGAGAGAGAAGTTCAAAACAAGGTCAGAGCGAGGGGTGGTGTTAACGCCAGCCTGAAAGACTCCGAAAAGTTCGTCTTCCACGTTCGACCGCCAAGTCTGAATTGCCTTCTGGATTTCATCTCTAGCTTCGTCGAACAAGGTCTCCAAGGGGCCGGCTTCCACGTCGCTCTCCACCAGTGGCAGTATTAGAGGGAACTTGAATAGCTCCACCATAGGAGGAAATGGTCGCCGAAGCGCAAAAACAGATAGCGCAATGGGTTGGCTGTGTGGCCAATCGTCCTCACTCTCGCATTCGTCCTGGTCGCTCCCCGAAAAGGAGGCCATGTCGTCATGTGTTGTCGATCCACCTGCTTGAGCTTTGAGAACATTTCGCTCAACCTTAAATACAACATCCTTCTTTTTGATCCCTACTAGCAGTGCACGTAGCCGTCGTTCACGTCTCCGGTATCGATCCTGTGGAGCTTGCTCTAAGTGCTGCTTGCGGTTTGCTTCAAGGTAAGGAACGAGTTTGGGATACATGCTCTCCCACGCTGTGGACTCGCCGCATGAGTTGAATAAAGTATTGTGAGAATAACTAAGCCAAACACTTACTTCGATCTGTCAACGGTTTCGGTGCTTCGGCTAGTTTCACCCATTTCTCCGCAACTTCCAGAGGAAACAGCCAGTCTCGTTTATTCCATCCCGCAGATTCTAGCCGCTGCTTAATGCTAGGACAATGCGTCAGAAACGAACAACGGGAGATAACGGTAGGGCTTACTCGTCACGACGCTGAGACTTAAGAGTTTCAAGCTCTTGGGTTCGATCCTTGGCAATTTTTTCCAGAAATGATTCGAGATTTTGAGCGTACTATCGCAGAAAGATGCGTATTCACCCAAAGGTAGCCCAATGCGACATGTCTTACCTTCATTCTTTCCAAAAGAAAGCGAGTCTGGCCTCGGAGCCAGGCTTCGTCGTCTGGATGAACCAGATCGTCGGAATCTGGCAGATGTAGCTCGTAGCGGGCGAGTTCCTCGAGATCTGACCTTAGACAAACGGGCTCGGAGTCGTCGCTTCCTATTTTAATGAAATGTCAATGAGATACGGATATCCTTTTATCATATTCCTCACTAGGTGTCTGAGGTACGAGGACTTTGACCAATTCGTTCGATGCTTCCTCAATACTGACGACTCTGTGGACGATCAAATCAGTTTATATCGCGTATTAAACGGTAATTCAGTACTAACTGGTCTACCCGACACGAGTTGCACAACCGAACATTCAGGTAAGGATCCATTTGTTTGGTCACGCCTATCCCACACGTCTAAACAACTTGACATTAGCAGAGTTCTATCAGCCCAGCAAGCCCGGCGGCTTACAGAACAGTATTTTGAGTATACCAGAGCCGCATACTGTGCCTCGCACAAATCACCTGGGCAATTCGGCAATCCAGGCACGTTTCGAATAGCCGAAGCCCAAATTGGTGCAGCGGATCGCCGCATCAGCAATGCACGAAAATCCTTGGTTAATCGCGAAAGAATGATTAGGTCTGGCGGGGTCAAGTGGGTTGCAACCTGGAAGATTGACATATGTGTGAGGTCATTGGTGGGCAATTGGACCTGATGTGGCGCACCTCAGTAATGATTTCTACGGGGAGGGAAAGCATGCCAGCGAGTTTTCCCTTTCGGTAAGAGTTGGCCTGCTTCGTTCGCTGGGCATTGGATACGACTTCCGGTGATTGCCTTTTCCGAGGATGGATTGGTGATGAGCGGTCATCTAGCACTCTGCCTTTCGAAGTGTAAGACGAGACAGAGCAAACGAATCAGCCGAAAGAGGAATAAGCATGATTATGGGATATGCAGACTACCTGAGTTTACATTTGGCAGTGATTCTATTCCGACCACGGTGAGTTTGAGCACAATGAAAAATTCCAACGGGTAGTCCTTACCAGGATTAGCAGTAGAAGTGTTCCTGAATGAAATCGATAAGACTAGCACTAGGTTTTATATTATGTACGCACGAAAGAATTGCCTGCCGTCGAGTTCTCATGGAGGCACGCAAAAGGGGCTGAACGACGTTGAGTGCTGGTTTGATTGATAGTCACGTGATCGTAAACGTACCTAATTAGTACAAACTGAGACTCAGGAACAATTAGCCCCCCCTTCGGCACCGCCATAAGTCTGTTACAAGATGTTCGGATTATTTTGGCATGCCTCTCGGTCCCATGGGACCTAGCCCTTTTAGTGAATTATGAATGTGACCTCACCACAACGGGAACATACTACTAAATGTGAAGGATCACCGTTGTACAAAAAGTTTATTTCGAGGCAAAATACATAAATGAACAGCGTCCAGTAGCAAGACAACCTGAAGCTCAAAGCGTTACATAACTGTAGAATCAAACCCAATGCAAACAAGAATCCTGTCTATTAAATTGCCTTGACACTAAGTCTCTGGGGTAACCGATCTAGCGTGAAAAACAGGTTCGTTACCTTCGATAGATCTACGCAGTAGCGCGTCTTGCTCGGGATCCGAGGACGCATAGTTATGAGCTCGCCTCGAAGTGATCGAGTTCGATCCGAGGAGAGCAGCTTGGAGCCGAGCTGGTCGGGGGTTGGGTACAGGCAAATACGCTCCCTGAGGAAGGGCAGACGTAGACTTTGCTGGCGGATTGATGTCAAGCCGATGGTCGCCTTCCTTCTCGTGTTCATAGAATTCGGTTGCGTCGAACTACAGACGACGTATTGATTAGCGCTTGGTAGTAGCTCCAAGACACACGGTACGTACCATAGTCTT
>WSTH01001500.1:0-12184 GCA_019616345.1 Ceratobasidium sp. 395
GGAAGCTGCTTCGTAGCATATTTTTTGTAAAGTTTACGAAGTAAAAGTGAAACGAACACGGCTAAGGGGGCGAGAAGTGCGACGTCCGGAAGACGGTACATGGCGTCCTAGGCGAGGTACGAGAGAGAAAAAACGCAAAGCAATCATGCTTCGTGGACCCAGATTATAAGTGCTCGCGGCGGGTTGGGATTGGCGCCTGGACATTTGGCTGGACGCTCGGAAAAACGGCCAACCCGGATATGGTAAAGGCAACAAAGGATCTACGTAAAACACCAGTCCTGAACGGGCGATTGCACTGTCGTGTAAGGCCAAGAGGATCGGGCGCCGATCAATTCTCGGAGATAACCTTCAAGACTTCGCGTAAAACCGAGTTTCCCGGTGCCGAATGGATAATCTAGTCCTGAAGCAGGAAGATATGATAATTGTGCGCGTAAACTCTATGTCTAACCGGCTCCACCAGCCTTACGGCCACAGGGGGTTATTTTTGTAGAGACATAACTAGCTCCAAGCTACCGCAATTTTATTGTCCTCAGAAACGGAACATCAAAGTGGCGTGGAATTAGTGGTGGTCGATGCGGGGCCGGAGGTGGAGTAATTAGTCATGTGGCTGATCGAGGGGTCTGCCGTTGGTCAGACGCCGTCGAATGATCGAGTTATTGTCTCCGGCTAAGGCTTAAGTTATAGAACAATGCCAAAAGCTCCCAAAATAGATATATTTGACCCCTTTTCTAAAATTAAGCAGTATTCGCGCTGGCATTCCATCCTAAACGCTTCAACCTGATTAAGACGGTCCGGGCCGAACCATGATGACACGAGCAGCTAAGAGTAAGCACTTGAAATTGGACCGCCGAGCACCCGAAGCGGATAGTGTGTTCTGTGCGAGTATCTGGTTATTCTGTTTCTCACCCACTTTACTTTTACCATAGTCCCTCCTACGCGAATTCGGCCCATGACTGTACCTAGAAGCTCCACTTTCGGGCTGCAGTGCCCATGAACTGTTTTGTTTTAGTCGTCATCCGCTGATTCATGCAGTCTTTGCATGAAGAGCACCCGAAAACACGAAACCGCCAATTGAAGAGCCAGATTTTCAGGGCGAAGAGCATGTCAAGTGGTGAATTTTCCGAAAGAGGAGCACAAGAGAACATCCTCACATTATGACTCCACCATACGTCTGTCAAATACTTTACATTTAAGGTCGCTGGGACGCGTAACCTACTTATACAAACCGTCTTATAGGAAAAGTGTCGGAAAGTTCTTTTTCGCGCAATTAGTACCTATAGGGAGTTATCATGGCAGGGTGGGTTATCACGCATGATAACTGGCACGAACCATGATCACGGTCCTTATGTGTGCATGATCATGCTCAGGCGTTTCGCAGGTAATAATCTACAAACAAAAGTAGTTTGTGATTTGCCAGCTTTGTAATCTTCTACATTTTCTAATCGCTAGTCTGTGTTTGTGTTTGCTGTAATAGAGATCATGTCATGACTTCAACTCCGGGGTTCGAACTGGGCACCTGTCATCCAGAGGTGATGCGATAACCGTTACGCCAACTTGAGCAAGTTTATTTACGAAATCCTGGTTTATGAATCGAGGGCCACGTGAAACCTAACAGGTTTAAGTCGAGCTCGAGCCTGGCAGAGTCTACTGACCGGCACATGTCTCGTGATGTTATGCATGTGTAGAACACAACTAGTACATCGGTTCTCATATCCCACTCTTTGTAGCACCATAATGTAACGCTGGGATCTTGGGACGTCTATGAGCGTTAAATTTTCTGTTGCTCATGTAAGCTCATTCGGCTACCCACAAGAACTACATGTCATGCACAAGTTGTACAATCACATGTATCTCACAGCCAAATCCGGCACACTCACGTCACGAGAGCGGCATGGTCATCCTCGAAGACATGACCAGTTTATGATCATGCATCTAGGCATGACCATGGCACGCCCACGCTGTGACTGAGTTATGATTCCTACCTATCAGGTCTACCTCACAGGCTGATCATAGGCTATTCCCATGATAGGTACCTATTGCACGAAAAGAAACTTTCCGACAAGCTTAAAGCTGAACTGACTCGGTAACCGCTAATGCGGCAAGGTAAGATAGATTCTTCCAACGCGAAAATATTAGTTGACACAGCCGAGTGCGCGGCTTCGGTAATAGTTCGAATGCTCAGTTTGAAGCTGAATAACTTGAAATTGTTCTCAAGATAGCGACCAAAACAGTGCCTTTATAAGCCGCCGTCCAAGTCAATGGAAACGGCTTTCAGCGGTTATCAATCGTGCGATTAGCAAATTGAAATGCTGGGGTTCGACCCCGTGATTCAACAAAACATACTGATCAGGCTGGAGAGACGAAGTGTGCGCAAAAAAGCCAGAGCTTATTGCTACGATTCGCAGGAAACCAAACTACATTCAAATCTATTCACATTGGCACAAAATACCCTCTGGAATCCGCAATTCCTTGGTCATGTATGCGATAGGTACTTAAAACGACAACTTGGCACCAGCATTGCTGTTAACGTAGGACTTGACGCTTCCGACGGCTGTGAGAGAGTACGGGTAGCCAACGGAGCTCCATGAGGCTAGTACAAACAATTGAAATCAGCTCATCAATTAATCGAGTAGACGAGGATAAACGTACTGGCTGGGGCAGTGTTGCTCTTGCCACCAAAGTCATTACCCTGAGCGTTGGCATAGCCATTGTCCGTAGCATACAGCGGCTTGCTGACGTTCTCAAACACGTTATTCTGTACAAGCAGCTCCGCACCAACGCGAGTGTTGATCCCGTCGTTGTTGTTCACGAAGCTGGCAAAACAACGCGCATATAAGCGCATATCCGGCAAGTAACAGTTTTGACACGTACTAGTTGTTGTAGATGTGGCCGTGGCCGAAGCGGAACGAGGGGGTACGCGAGTTGAGGTTAGACCACTTGTTGAACGCATAGGTCACCTGAATCGCCTTGTCCTCGCTCTCGTTGCTATCAGAATGACCGACAAGCGAGCCCTTCCAGTGGTCGTGCAGGTACGAGTTTGTGACCGAGGCAGCATAAACGCCGTGGGTGAGGTCGAGCAGACCGTCGTAGTAGTCCTTGTCGTGATCGCGGTCGGACGAGAGATCAACAGAGTCGATCCAAACGCGGTTGGCGGCCTGGACGCCAATGGCGTCGCCAGCGTCGGCCAGAACTTTGGCGATCTGAGGATGAAGTAGGTTACTTATTTGTCAGAGGTTGGGATGGGCAAGCTGAATATGAAGGTACCTTAAGATTGCGGATGATGACGTTGGAGACATCGATCACACGAAGGCCGACGCCGGTGAGCGCTATAGTAGAGGATGTCAGTTCGAGTACTATGATGGCGTGGTCGAGAGTCTCACTAGCGCCGGACTTGCCGAGGACCGAGGTGTTAGAGCCGACCTTGACAACCTCGTTACCAGTGATGGTGCCAGATATGATGACAACCTTGGCGGTATTGCCCGAGACAGCGGACTTGAGAGCAGAGAGCGAAGTGACAGTGACAGGGGAAGCAGATCCACCGCCAGTCGTACTAAGTGTAAGTCATTAGCCATTGTCAGCGAAAAATCATTAAAATGTGTTACGAACCCTCCGCTAAGAGTGGCGTAGCCAATCGTCGCCCTGTCGCTGGTAGATGCACGCTTCTCGACGACCGGGCTAGCAGAGACAACACCGAGACCAACAGCAAAAGCAACAGCAGATCCGAACTTCATGATTTGGTTTGTAAGTTGAGATTTGAGAGCAAAGGTCGAGGCACTTGGTAGTAAAGCTGCTGTGAGAGCTGACTTGTCGTTTGTTGTCGCTCGTCTGGCCTCTTTTATACTCCTAAACGTCTGTTAGGGTGCGAAAATGAGTTTGGGCGGTCCGAGGGAAGCATGCCAGCGGACCGTGCCAAGCAGTCACCACGAGCGGAGTGCGTGTGTTGACGGGCCGGGAGATCGTGCGTTTGGAGAAATCTCAATACACCCGAAAGAAGAGACGGCTCGCGTGTCTCATCGCGTCATATTGGTAGGTTATGTCGTTGGCGGTGGGGCTCTGGGAGGAGAAATGTTGGGCTTGGCATTCGGGAAAACATGAGACTTCGCTTTCGAGAGAAAATAATAGTTTTGTTTTGAAAAAAAAAAAAACACCACCCGGATTTCTGGAGTAAGGCTTCGCAGTATGTGAGTTTGCGGATTAAATTATTGTTCAGTCATAATATCAACATCTGTGTTAAGTTCTAGCATGGCACTTGTAAGGACTCACTGAGACCATCGAAAGCCAGAAGCGCGGTCAAGTGACTGTGGTGCCGAGCACGTGCCAAACGCCGCGCCGAAGGATCTGATTCTGCCGTGATCCACATGATCAATCGCGCGTTGACCCTGGATCTGCCAGACCTCTCATCACGTGACCTGATGCTGTTCTGCCAGAAATTGGTGTTGGCTGTCCGGTTAGTAGGCGTTCAACGTAATCCCAGAGAGATACCTATTGAGCTCGTTTAACAATCCCATTACTCGGAGGTCTCCAAACTTGCCTGGTGTGAGCAATGAAAGACACCCGCGTTTCTGCTTTTATATCACGCTTGATTGTTTTTCTCGTTCGCCGGTAGAACTGGGCTGCATGGATGGCTCGGTGCTAGTACGTCGCTAGGCTCACTACGGCTCGGGTGCTGTGCCTCAGCTCTGTGTTGAGACACCCTTCCGTGGTAGATTCTTTAATGAACACGTACAACAAGCTAGACTATGGCTATTGTTAGCACACTTCTTTTGAAAGAAATAATCAGTAAGCATAGATATAAACTCGACCTGAATGCCTCAAAGCTGATTCTCACAGCTTTTGCATACAATGTTACGATGTCGCAACTCATATGTCTTGATATTCTCCTCAAGGGCGAAGTGCTTTGTTGCTATATGAAATACTAATCGGCTGATAATGTAAAGCCTCCAGCTGAGCCACAGCCCACGAGCCTGAATTCACGATAATTGTCGCCTCACATACAGGTTGCTTCACACAAGCCTTATTCAATCATATGGGCTCCTGACCTAGTATACAAAAAATTTGAAATAAGCAGGTGCGATGCTCTTTCGGTGACCAGTGTCTTTATTTCTAATCTTTAATCTGATTCAAAAACGAGCTCCTGAATATAGAACCAAGAAGACTGCCGTGCGCGGTGTATGTCAGAACGAGAGCCATAGTCTACCCAATTAGCAGAGAGGTATCAGCAAGTGACTGTGGCCCGCAGACAATAAATGCACGTACGTGAAAGATATATGGTTTAGGATAACTCGATCACCCAGGTAATTAATGACTTGGCTGTGAGGTCTGAGTTTGACCTCCACCCTCTACCGCATCTGAGTTCACCGGAGCACTGGAGTTTGTAGCATTTGAGGGTTGAGTCCCAGCATTATCACTCGGTTGCTGGGAAGAGGTCGAATCAAGATCATCCATGGCCCTGATATCGGAAATGTCAGAAAATGTTACTAGAAACTAGAAGCGAGAGTGCTGCAGGAAGCTACTATATACTGACCGTGACTCATGGGAGACGCCGGGGAGTCCGCAAAGGGAGCGCATCATAGGAGCAGGAGAGGACATCGCGCAGCTAGCCAAGATACGAGATACGATGGATGGTTACTCCGGGGAGGGGGGCTATTGAAGAGTCTTTGAAGATGTCTGGCCGGATTTACTTGCGATTCTCAGCTCTGCGAGGCTCAGGGAGCCAACGATCCAATTTGCTTGATAGGCCTACAATGGATCTAGCCCTCGTAGGCAGCGACAATTGTGGGGTATATAAGCTTCGGAGTGCAGCTTAACCCCTGGCGAATTAACATGGGAACAGCCCAGTCAGCCAAACGCACTGGACAGTAGGCAGTTGTTTGATTACGTAAGGCGGTAGCTACATCACGGCGTCTACCTACGCCGGTTCGGTTACTGCATCCTTACCGAACTTGAGGCAGGTCTACATCATGCTACGAATAGATCTCATTATGATATACACTAAAACTCAAAATTCATATGATTGACACAATCGTTGCGCGCTATATGTGTGACAAACTGTTGGAGCAGCCTGAAAATATCTTTTTGTCTCACCAGAATGCCGGGGCTGCCCTTACTACAACGACTCATCACCAAAATTCAACCCCCATGCGACCTTAACTCTTCACGCTGCCCTGTTACCTAGTGTCGCTCCTGGCCCGATTGAGTTTGGCTGGTTCCAATAGGTACCGGGTTGCCGCCCCGGAATCCATACGCAGCCGTTCTCTACGATGCAACCCAGCCGAAATTTTTTACGTTGAGCATAGTTAACCCTTATAATATGGTCTTCAGCCTCGCTCACGGCCCGATACCCCGATTACGACTCTTCGACCCCTCACTAAATTTGGTTACACGACAAACTCGCAATGTTTGGTGCATGAACTTAACCCCTGTCTATATCGTTAGTATCACTCGGAAAATACGGGGTGCATCATCTCGGATATACCAGCTTACCCTTTTTTGCCCTATCATGGAGATCGCCGTCATCAAATCTCACGACTCCCTATTGAGGACTTCGGTTCATTGACCATGTATATCGGGCGAGCCCGTATCGCTTATGCATCAATTTAGTCGATCAAACCTTTTTGAAGATTACGCACCCGGTTAAAACGAATGATAGCTCATATTGTTCCTCTGTTTTACATATATGCTTAACCTGAGTACGGCACAAGCGAGAACCAGAACATTGCGTCACTCCACCTGATAGGATCCACCGCCTTATCAAAATTAAATCATCCAGTGTGTCTATTGAGTACAGCTACTTGAGCTACCGGTCAAGCATAGCATATAATCATGTGACTGCTAGACTAGTAGGAAGCTCGCGTCGAATCTCCATTTTCGGCTCTTCAATCTCAGTAATCAACCTGAGACATGTGTGCTCGAGTTCTGTGAAGAACGGCAAGTTTTTGGGTGACAGTGACTCGACCTTTCGATACTTGCACAAGCAAATCATTTCGGATGAAACCTGTTGGTAACATCTAAGCTCAGGTATACATTGGTGCTACAGTCAAGGCTCATTATATATCCATTCCCCTAAGTCTAGGGCATACGGAGTTGGGGATGTCCCGAGTGCGCCGGCCGGCCGGCGAAGCAACCAATTCAAAGCAGGATGAATATACACCACCGTTCTCCTCGGTATCCGCTACAAGTTGCACTTGGTTCGGTTTAGCAGTCCTGCACCATGTGCAGTTGGAGTGGTTGATTATGCAGACTTCACCCCAAATCCTGTCACGAGGCTTCTTTGGGACCACTCAGTCCCAGGCTTCGTGCAAGGAGGTTGTCTGACCACGAGGTCTCGGCCACTAGACTATACTAGGCGACCAACGATCGTGCTGCCTACAGAAGCCGTATTATACTCTCCAGGGCGCCCATAAATCCTTTGTGCATGCACCCCAATACAAACATTGTAAGCTGAGTTGTGCAGCCGAGCATTGCTCCGAAGCGAAGTGTGAACAGTAGGATCCCGCAGCCCTTCTATATGCCCACAAGTACAATTAGCGCTGGCAGTCTCGTTGTCTCGAAACTCACAAGGTCTCTCGGTTATGGAGCCAGCTCGGCCTCTGATCCCAGATCATTCAAGGCACAGCCATAAGCGATCGGCGGCGCTTACAAGCAAGCAATTGATAACCCTGATCACATTCTGGACACGATCTTATTTCCGCAGCAGCCGATCAACCACTGGAGCATAACGCACTCACTCTTCCAAGCGGGGATACATCATGTGCTCCGTTTTGCCCTATCGGCTTACTTCCTTGGAGAGTACGATACTCCGAAAAGCCCGTGCATCCATAAACGCGCTAAGCTCAGTCCCATATCTATATCACAAAAAATATCTTGAAGTGAACAAAAGGATACTGTACAGTACCGGGCTTTCGCCACTACTGTCATAACTACCAGCCTGAATGCACAAAATCAAGTTGTCTAAGTCAAGCTTGTTGAAACTCAAGTACAGTACTAGTACAACAGCCTAGATTCGATACAACTCCCGCGGAGGCTCGCCTTGATGTCATGTCGCGTGCGCCCTTTGGTCCACCTCTATTGAATTATCGCTTAAGATCACACAGCCTCACCAAGACCTCGCGTCAGTCACAACAAAATCACCGCCGGACTCTGAGAGTTTGTGTGCTTAGGTTTACCCAGTACTCTGCGCAATAAGCTTGGTCAAACATCCTACCCAATGACTCCTTTTACGTTGCTTCGGGGATCAGCCGGAACAAAGTTCTGATCGGTTATAATCTTATCTATTGCTTACATTTTTTTTTCACGAGTGGAGCCTCCGCAGATCGTCTTTCCATAACGGGAACACCCGAACTCATGAGCTAAAGCTCTTTCACCTCAGGCTTACTGCGGTTGAGTGAATCAGAGCATAGTTGACGATTACGTTGCAGCAATCACTCAATATTCAGGGCGCAGGGCCAGCCAAATAAGTGAGTTCCGCCGGCTAGGTTTGATTGCAATACTTCATGACCGAACAGACCAAATCGGAAGGGTGCATTAGCGTAGAAAGGAGCCTCCCAGTCTATTCGAGAGAATGTTCAGTCAAATCGAAAATCGAAGAGATGGTGCGTCCAATATTTGCTCGCGTGTTCTCATACCTTCCACGAGCTCAATTCGCGCCCGGTATACGTATGGGCCGGGTATTGTTATAAGCACTGACCTTAGATTATCCAAGTATGGGCTCTGCGCAACGCAACCGCATCTCAAAGCGTTGAGTGAAATGCGAATACCTTGGAACTCTGTCAGCCCAAGGATTAGCATTTGAGTTTTCTTTGCCTAGAAGATAAGCCCAAGTCATAGTTTGCAAGAAAACATCGATACTCACATAAGTGCTGCAACACTACGTAGTTGTCGCAGGATATCAATCGGGTCGAGATCCGCGGCGCAGTAAGAGGTAGAAAGCCTTGTCTTGAGCAGGTTGTTCGGCAAGTTCGTTCATGGATTCGTCAAGTCTGACTTGATAATTTTCACCACTGTCAGGTTCAGAACGGTGGTGCCGAATCTCCCATTTGAAGAACCGGAAAATCGGGTGCTGATGGTACGAATTGAATGGCACGGGGTAGCCAAACTCATTCAATTCTGCCGCTGAAGCTGGCTCGATCTATGGAGCCCTCACATTTTGGGGGAGAGGCTAGGCATTTGTCGGAAGACTTAGAACATCATATGGCCAGGAACTCTTCGTTGACGACTACTGGAGAGGGAACGAGCAGTAACCGAACTTTAGCAAACGATGTACACATCTGCGATGTGATACCTGCATGTTTGGTGCCAGCATCATCCAGATCAAGTCTAGCTATATGCACCATGTTACTACTACCCTACTTGTTGTCCATGAGTTTTCCTGTGAAGTGTACTGAAATACGGCTTGAGATCGCCGTTTCCGTCGCTCCCGATGTTTCGGAAAGACAAAGAGCTACTCAACGGGTTTTGACCGGCCGGGAAAGAAAAACTTTGGCTCGAGTTGTCGCTTCACCAAGTGTACCATCGGTGCGACAGGCGGCTGTTCTTCTGATTTGGCGCTCCAGTACATTCAGACGCCCACACTCACCCTCAAAGCGGTATCCGTACTTTGTGTCCATTTGTATGTATTTGAATGATGTAGAATGATGACTAATGATTATGAAGATTAGGGATGGCTTGATTAGCCTCATCCTAAGGGGTCTGCAGATCGTCTTTCCATTTATAGTGAATCTAATCAATCTGTGGCTGCCACGGCGTTAAGTTGCTGCGGGCCGCCGGGAGTCAAAAACTGATCCCCTGGATCATGGCAGTGTACGAGGTTCAGTAATCGGTTTTTGTTCGCATCTGTTGCCGAACTGGCCGGTCCCACGGTAACAAACATCGTTCACTCTCATACATTGTTAACTACTTTTCGGGTTCAATTCTCCGTCGATCAAAGAACGGAAACTGCCGTATAGCTGGCGACTCACAACAGGTATTGACCTGAAAGATCACCGAGGATTGAAGACCATCTATGTATTCAAGCCGTAAACTCATATTCGAATGACGCCTTGGTAGCACCCGGGCACTGCTACAAGTGAAATTGTTAACGCAGTAAAAGGCGCTCGGATGTCAATCTTTCATTCAGTCTTCACACAGTAATCGAAAATCTAGCAAACACGCATCGATTGATTTAGGGAGAGCTGATTAAGAGTAAACAATGCATCAACTGAGTAGGCAAGGTAGACGTCTATATTGTGCAAGAGCGCTGTAACTGCTACTACCAGCCGGTCTGTCTATTCGGATCTTAGTAGACTTAGTAAGAATGTACGGTTTAGCGAGGATCGAACATACCGTTTACCAAACTGGCCAACAGCTCGTCCAGTGCCGGTTCCGCCGTTTCCGTTTCCGTTGTCGTTTCCATTCTCCTGAACGTTCCCTCCAGTACCGTTGCCCGTGCTGCGATAAGATGGTCGAGTAATTAGAGCAGTGCATGTACTTTTCGGTAGTACTCACGGCTGGGGGGTCCCACCGCTAACACCTGGGAGGCCATAGAGACTTCCGGAAATTCCGCCAGGCATAGTAAATAAAACTTTGTAGTGATTAAGTGGTAGGTTTCCTGAAGTATGCGGCTGCACAAAGAAGAGATGTACGAACTATTCTGGTGCTTCAATGTGCAGTAGCCCAGTGTTTTATACGGTGAACAAGTGCTCACTGACATTCAGAAAGATTCAGCTGCCTGCGACTTCTTCACCTGTTCGCCTACAAACACCCATACAGTCCGAGGAGGCTTAGTTCGTTCAGCCAACTCGCAAGATATCAAATGTAGGTCCCACTGACAGTCTTGTCATTCACGATGAGTCCCTACAAACTCGGCTGGGACTTGGTCTTTCTCCGGATGACTGTTTGGGCTTAGGCTCTTGAAGCTGAATCATATTATTGTGGGCCGAACTAACTTGTCTAACCAATTATATTCTGACAGTTTGCTTAAACACTTTACTGGGAAAGGTGTTCGGACGTGGACTGCAAGGGGCGGGATGAATAGCTTATCTGAACCGGAACACTCAAGCCCGTTAGCAATCGATTAAGGCATCATAGGACAGGGATCGGCACAATAGGCGCTCCTGATGAAGTGTGCACAAGGCATACAAAGGAAGTACAACGCTGCATCTCTCCTCGTCAATGCAGTGCATATTCAATCCATCTCTCCACAGGTCAACGAGCATGACGTCCATAGGGAGTACGTCTCCACGATGCATGCCTTATTAAGGCTGATATCATATGGACTTAGGCGTGAACGCCGGACTGCGCACTTGAAGTACGGTACCTAGGAGTTTCGAACTCTCATAGTCACCCCAACAAACGATTTCGCTCCACGACGGTCACTCTTTTCCAAGGTCTACACGTGTAGAGGCCCGCGTTACGTCGAGTTTGGGAAAGCCCAGAGGGTACGTGTCAATCTTTCGGCATGTGTCAAGCCGCCGGCAAGATGCCGCTGATAGAGGGACCCGATTTCAATTAATCTAATCAAAGTGACGATCGTTCTGAAGGCGGGTGTGGAGGCGTGAAATGAAATTGGATGAGGTGATTGCGCTGAATTGGCATGGAATAAGCCGAGTATTCGCAGAAACAGATTTATTTTGAATGGGCGTAGGTCTCTTCGAGGCGCGACTTCACGTAGTCTCCCGCCAAAACCGTCTCATATCGCGATGGGCGCGCTTCGGAGACACATGACGGCAATGCCTGTGGCGCAGAGAATTTCAAAAACGCCACAATAGGATAACAAGATATTTCGTACCTCGAGCTTGACGTGATAATCTGTGCCAAAAAACAAGGGCATTGAGTAGCGGCGGATGCCAGATCTATTGATGGCACGGTGTACGGTAGACTTGAAGACGTCATCTGCAAAGCGTGTGATTAGGATATGTGATAGGCGAAAAGTTGCATGACACACTTGTCCACCTCGCCATTTGGTCGCCAATGCTAAAGATTATTAGCTAGTATCTTTAGCCGATCAAATTCGAGTACTAACTTGATGACGAAAGTACCTGGAATAGGTGGAGCATCCACCCATTGACCGGATGTACTTAGAACTTGCAACGCCGGCACGTTGTCTTGCCAGAGTATTGTGAAACACTGATGGCAGGGGTTATCCTACGGCCGGAGAAAGAAAGATCGATAGTACCTCATAACTGTCTCGTGAATCGATAAGGCGTCA